>JAHZMX010000050.1:0-11156 GCA_027743895.1 Seira musarum
CTTTTCCCTCTTAATCTCGTCATTATTATCATTGTCATTTCCAATAATAAAAGAATCCAGTTTGGGTCAAAAAGGCAAAAAAAAAGCAGTCGAATGGATTCGACTTTCCTTCTCCTAAATAAGCTGTCTTAATCACCCGAGGCATAGCTAATCGCAAGTAAGTCTAATTAAAAATTAAAGACAGACAAAAAAAAACTTCTTCATTTAAGACAGTAAAAACAATGCCATAATCATAATCAGAGAGAAAAAAAATCAGCTCAACTTTGTGTTTTTTGGGTGAGATGAGGACTCTCGTATTTCCATCATTTTCTCTTTCCCCTTCAAACTTTGACTTTTAATCCTTTAAAAAGTTTATTATTTTTTGTGCTGGTTTCGCTTGCTCGCTAATATCTTCATCATTACCCCTTCTTCTTCTTTCTTCCGTTAAATTTTAGATAAACTTTTTTTTTCTTAGGGCAAAAACAGAAAGATAAACTTTTTTTTATAGATAGTGTAGTAGTTAGGTACTCCTCTTCAGAAAAAATATCGTGATGATTTGACAAGACAAAAAAATACTTTGTTCCATTGCATTAGTGGAGTACAAAATAGTTTTAGGGTTTAATACGCGTGTAATAATAATATCGGGTTTTTACAAAGCCTCAAAAAAACTCAAGCTTAAGTACATACATACATACATACAGTTTTGTTTCTTGACAATTTTCTCAAAGAAGAAGGTAAGTAAGTAAGCTTGGACTTTTCTCGCGTCTTTTTCACTCTTTTTTTTGTATATTATTTTCTCAGGGTAAAAGTATAGATAGAGTGATTGTGGCAGTGGTGGTGGTGGTTTCTTTTGGCAATGCTATTGCCATTGCTATTGCATATTGTATGGAATGGTTATGTTCTTTCTCTCCTCTTCTGGCTTCGTTTGGTTTGGTTTTCTGGAAGTGGTTGTTCCTTGGTTATGGCTATGGCGCTTGGAGGCATATAGATTTAATACGTGCTTACTTTACTTTCTTTTTTTCTCTCTCTTCTCAAGTCCTAGTCCTATCTACCTCTCTTTTTCTCTCTCTCACTCTTTCCATCCATGTCGAAGAAGGACCCATCAAAACGCATGACACATGTCAGTCACAGATACTCACACATACTAACAACAAAACCATCAAGCTCATTCGCTGGCTTCGCTCTTACTTCTTTTTTTCTCCATCTATCCATCTAACAAAACCAAAACTCTTACTACTACAGTGTGCAGTGTTTGTATTACTAAGCTTTAGTTTAGATCCTCAGTTTTTTTTCGTGAGGAGTGAGCATTATTATATTACTACTCCTTTTAACTATTTACTTTTTCTGTTCCTTGCTTGTGGTCTGTGTTGGCTCAAACTCTGGAAGCTATTATGCGATATAAAAAAAGAAGTCGAAGTAAAACTCTTCTCCTGCTTGTCTTTCTCTCACTCACTCACTCACGCTTTGCTTCATCATCAACATCATTTTCTAGTGGATAATGTGGTTTACTATGCGTATGCGGTGGCTCAAGACGAACAGAAAATCTGAGTTTGGGGTTATAGTGTTAGGGCTAGGATTTTCCTGGAGAAATCTATTGCAGGAACCATTATGCTCTATTGCTCTTGTAAAAAAATCCTTTGAGCTATTATGCCCAGCTCGTGGTCGATGCAATTGCAATTTGTGGCCGTTGGTTAGGAATATTTTTTTGGTGAGAATGCATGGCGATTATGAAAAGTGACTTTCCAGCGGAAATATAATGATAGTAGATCCAAATGCAACCTTATTCGTAATATATGAAAATCACAATTCTTTATACATTCCATGCAATTNTGAAAAGTGACTTTCCAGCGGAAATATAATGATAGTAGATCCAAATGCAACCTTATTCGTAATATATGAAAATCACAATTCTTTATACATTCCATGCAATTGTAACTTTAGAAAAGCTAACGAGCACAAATGAAAAGCACGAACTAAAAATGTCAAAGATCACTTTACTTACATTTCATCCGCTTCGGACAATCTTGCTTCCTTCGTGGCATTTTGATTTTGATATCGTTCTGATTCTCCAGCGATGAAGATCAATCCAAAGTTATTTAATATATTCTATCGTCTAGTCTGTCCTATTATTTTCCTTTTTTATTAATTTTATCTCAGTCATAAACTGTTTCAATCTAAACAACGAGAATAATCATAGTCATCATAACGTAAGCAAAATAAATATTTCTTTTTGTTGGATTGGACTCCCTGAAGTAAGCAACTCATAAAAATAAAAAATCAAGTTTTTTCCTCTCTGGTTTTGTATTCCGCAATTCAAAACAGTTTTTATAGGTCTTCTTTATTCTCGCCTGGAAAATAATGTGCAGTTGCCGCCGGTCGAGCCAAAAGTAGCTGGTAAGGTTTACCAAGAGGAATGCAGGAAGAAGAGAGAGCTACTTATGTAGACAAAGTCTTTTTGGTTGCTCAAGTGGCTTCTTCTTTTTTCGGTTGCATGAAAAAAAAATTCCTGTTGCTGCAACGTGAACGTAACTGGAGAGCTACTTTTGTTGATCGTCGTGTGCTCGGCTGACAATCAGAGAACTTTGAATATCGTTTTAAAATCCCAAGTCTTAATACTTGTCACATGAAAATCACTATTATTTCCCTCTAATCTTCATTTAAAATCAAGTGACCAGACCAGGAACAATATCAGTAACGATAATTGTCTCAGTTGATGACTATTTCTTTGGCCATAATATCATAATGATGACGTGCTGACGACTTGACTGGACTCCACCGCTACAGCTTGCCCTGACTAAATGTCCAATCCTACTCCACTCAAGTAAATTGTTCCGGTTTTGTTATTGTTGATGTCGATATGCCAAAGGGAATAATAATACTGTTTTGAAGTATCCTCATCTTCTTCACGGGAACAACAAGCACAACGATTTTTGACGAGACTGGAACAATTATTATAGCTACTGGACATCTTGTTGCTGATTACATGTATTATTGACTTCACTTGTCTTTAACGTCCCCGCTTGATTGCAACTGCAAATCGTCTAATGGGACACTCGAAAAATAAAACAATGTTTATGGCGCAATCCATCCATCCAAATTTTGTTCATCAAGAAGGAAACACCTTTTTCTGTCGTTTTCCATCAAAAACCGCCAAACAGAGAGAAAGAAAAAAAATATTCTGTCAATCAGTCAACATTTTTATGCATTACGTTGATTGAATGGAAACTCCACTCAAAGTAACTTCGAAAATTGTACGTGTGTCCTTCACTGTCACAAACATTCCAATCGAAAATGGCAAGAATTACTTTCCCTTTATTTTCTATATGGCAATCAATTTGAAAAAGAGGTGGACGTTTGCTCACAATGATGAGGTGATGTGACGATGACAAAGTTTTGATGAGGAGGAAAAGGAGAACTTTCTCAAGTCAGAATTTGATGATGATGATGATGACGACTAAAACGAGTATATCTAAACTTCCTTTTCCACTGTTATTAGAACTTATGCATTAACTTCTTTACCGGGTTTTTATGAGATGTCGAATGTCGAAGAACCGTATTATTTTCCTTGATTGACACGTCCGAAGTAAAAAGAAAAACTTGTCAAGTCCTTCAACTTATTGCGTTATTGTAAGTGTACTCTTCACTCAAGTTATTACAGCTTTTTTTCTTCCATCAAAGGACACTTCACTTGAATTTTTTGTCGGTGAAGTATAAGCTTGATTAAAAAAATGAAGAGAGGCTTAAGGTGACTTAATCCTTCTTTCAAAGGCTCTTCAAACAACTTTTCCTTCAAAATTCTTTTTTTTTGTCTCAAATCTCCAACCTCACTAATTGACAAAACACGCGAAAAAAGATATACTCGAAGAAAATATAAAATACTGAAATTGTGTTTCTGGAGAAAAAAACTGGAGATTTTTCAATTGTGTGAGTCCGTAAAATGAATGAATGAGAATGAGGTTTGACTATTTTGTAGAGAGAAGGAGACAGGGGGAATGTGGCATGCTCTAGGCTTGCTCTCGCACTGTCTGGCTGTGAGGGCAAAGAGATGTTGTCTGTGTGAGACCTACCTGTCAACTGATCGTCAAGTCAATGATGTTACACACTACACACACAACACACACCACCGCATCCATGCCATACCACCACCATCGTAACGTAACGTGATGATCACTGCAACTGCTTTCGAGTTATGCTGCTCTTGCTCTAGCTCTTTAGCTTTGCTTCCCACCACCATCACCGTTTTCTTCTGCTTCTCCATTCAATGGGGTATTTTCCCACTGCATTTTTCTCAAAGAAGAGGAACGAAAGAGAGCTGAGCTCTTTTTTCCCCTGTAAAAAAGTCTTCACTGCTTTGAAGCTGGTGGCTGGCTGGTGTGGTGTGAGCGAGCGAGCGAGTGAATAAGATCTGGTGAATAAGACCCGGTGTTGGTGTTAGTGTTGTTATACAAAATCGTAACGTAACGTGATGATCACTGCAACTGCTTTCGAGTTATGCTGCTCTTGCTCTAGCTCTTTAGCTTTGCTTCCCACCACCATCACCGTTTTCTTCTCCTTCTCCATTCAATGGGGTATTTTCCCACTGCATTTTTCTCAAAGAAGAGAAACGAAAGAGAGCTGAGCTCTTTTTCCCCTGTAAAAAAAGTCTTCACTGCTTTGAAACTGGTGGCTGGTGCTGGCTGACTGGTGTGGTGTGAGCGAGCGAGCGAGTGAATAAGATCTGGTGAATAAGACCCGGTGTTGGTGTTAGTGTTGTTATACAAGCGCCGCAGTTAGATATCCATCCATCCATCCAGCTTGGATTCATGTATCCTTTTTTTAAAGTGTGTACAAATCGAGCGAATGAGAAAAGAAGCTAAAGTCAGAGTAAAAGCTATCCAGAGAGGGCCAAACTTAAGTAAGTTCCTCTGCTCCTCTGACTCTTTCACTCTTCTGTTGCTTTTGCTCCAGTGTGTGTTTACTTCCTCCTGGAGAAAGATAGGGGAAAATAAACTTTCAGCTAATATACCTTATGTTTTCTACATCAATGTGATTATCACCGCTGTTATGTTGATGACGACGTCTTCGTCACTTTCAATGAAATATGAAAAAATAAGTTGCCGCATTTTTTAAAAATCTTTCTGAATGACTGATACTGGATTCACTTACTTTTTTTTAAAATAATGTCAGACCGGAAGTAACTTCCTAAAATGACTGTGATTTTTAGTAAAAATATTTTAAGTACTCTTGGTTCAATTTTTTTTATAATTAGCTTTCACTCTAGAAAGATGGTCGAGTTCATTTCACCCAAAGCCCCTCTCTCAGCAAATTGGCATTTTGTCTCTGTACGTCTTCTTTTTTTTGTCTGCATTGCATTACATTGAACTCTGTCCGTTTTCTCTCGATTATATCTATGAGACATGTAAAAGTAGGAAACTTTGAGCTAATATACCTTATGTTTTCTACATCAATGTGATTATCACCGCTGTTATGTTGATGACGACGTCTTCGTCACTTTCAATGCAATATGAAAAAAATAATTCGCCGCATTTAAAAAAAATCTTTCTGAATGACTGATACTGGATTTACTTACTTTTTTTAAAAGAATGTCCGACCGGAAGTAACTTCCTAAAATGACTGTGATTTTTTAGTAAAAATGTTTTAAGTATTCTTGGTTCAATTTTTTTATAATTAGCTTTCACTCTAGAAAGATGGTCGAGTTCATTTCACCTAAAGCCCCTCTCTCAGCAAATTGGCATTTTGTCTCTGTACGTCTTCTTTTTTTTTGTCTGCATTGCATTACATTGAACTCTGTCCGTTTTCTCTCGATTATATCTATGAGACATGTAAAAGTAGGAAAAAAACAAGGCACTTTTTTCTATGTCTATATGGCTTGCTTGCTACTTTTGTGCCATTAGGTACTCCAGTTAAGTTTACTTCTGCCTCAGTGGACGGATCTATCTGCCATCAGAAAATGTGATGTGATGTGACGCTGACACGACGGGCGTATTCTTCTTTCTCCGAACTTCTCCCGTTTTCACCGGTGAGAGGAATGCAATGCCAGAAACTCTTCTTCTTCTTCTACGTCTCTTCTGGCCTGGCACTGGCTAGTCAAGTCAGTAGTCACTCACTCGCTCTTCACAACCAAAACTCGATATATATATTTCTCTCTCTCTCTCTCCCTCTCTTTCTCTCTCTGGAGAAAGCTTTTCCAGTTATTTTTATGGGCGAAGAGTAGTACTTGTGTGGACTATAAATGGGAGCATTGTATGGTCGTATTCGACTCGGTTGAGTACTTTTTTCTCGTTCTCTTGAGGTCGCCCTATTATAAAAAAAGCTCAGGGAAAATTGCGAGTTTGTACAATGTTGAGTTGAGAAGATGATGACTACGATGGCAATGTAATGTAATGCAATGCTGATGCTCAGAGTTCTTTTCTCTGATGTGATGTGAGTGAAGCTGACCATACTTTTTTTTAGCATGATGATGGACAGATAGACGGACAACGGAACGTAAAACGGATGGATGGATGGGTGGACTTGACGCGATCTGCTGGTTTCGTTTGGATTGGCCTGGCGCTGGCTCCTGTGTAGGTATGCAATGTAACAAAATGTATGTATGATGGCTCAAGTCGTAAACAGCTTACGTTCTCAAAAAAAGACACACAAGCACACACACAACAACGGGAATAGATAGGAAGAAATAACTATAAAAAAGGATGGGATGAGAACGGGAAAAATTGTTTGGATTGCGTTTGTTTGTTTTGTTGTGATGCGAATAAGCAGGGATGAAAATGTGAAAACGTAAAATAAGTAGCGTCCATTTTTTCGCAGTAGTGGTCAATGGAATGCAATGAAATGAAATGTTCGGAATGGAATCTTTTCATAATGTCTTTATTAAAAACGGATTAGATTCTTGTGTATTGAGTATTCACTGACCATCAATTCATCAACATATCGATTTCGTATCAAAGAAGGTTTTTAGTTTTAACTAATGAACACACTTTAAATCTTTGAAATCTATGCCAAATGTAATATAGACGAAAGCAACGATTAAAAAAAAGTGTCACCTCCAATCTTTCTAATTGCGCAGTACCTAAATTATGCTGAACCGGATGACAAAGCTGAAATGATTATGTTGGTGATGATGATATGGTTCCATCCTTGAATTCTCACACATCATTTCATTCTTGTAGAAATAGTAGGAGTCTTACGTTAGTTGAGAGAAAAGAAAGAAGAACAAGTATCTTTTCTAGTGCCAGAGCTCCCCGTCCCAGCTCTTTGTAGCAACAGGAACTAGGAACATCTTTTTTTCACACACAAACAAACAAAGTAAAAAGGCTCTTCGGCTTGTTACAAAGCGATTTATCAACAAAAAATAAACATTTTTATTCGAAGACACTGCCGCCACCACTACCACTACTACTAGTTGAGCCGATGCAGTCGTAACTACATAGCTTATTGCAACTTTTCTCTCCTTCAAAAGGAAATATGAAAATAAAGCAAAAGATTTTTTGCTGCTTACTATATTACTTTACTTCACATCTCATGTTGCATTTTGGACTTGAGCAGGTAGAGTAGGGTTGAGGTGATTATGGTCTCACTATTGCTACTCTACTCACTGCTCAAGCCGTCATCATGAAAACGGACTGTCTCTCCCAATTTGATGATGATACGATGACGTTTGAAAAGCTATTATTTTTCTTTCATAATTTTCAATGAAGACGTCATTTTCATGATGACTATGATGGTCATGATCATGGTCGTCAGTCGTCAACTTTCTGAGCGGCCGAAAGGGAAGAAGGTGTAAAGGAAATTGCATGGCCATTTGTTTAAAGTTTCTTAGAATACAAGAATTTTACACTTCAGGGGAAAATGTATCAATCCTCACTCAATGTTTTTTTATCATTTCATTCAGATTCGCTTTTTGCTCTGTTCACACTGTCACTCTTGCAAACTGAGACTGACAAGCAAACCAAATAAAACACGTTCGCGTTTCTCTCCAGCAGCCAAACCGAGCGAAAGGAAATACCGAAAAGAAGTCGCATCTCTCCTCTGTTGAGCTGAAGTGAAGGAGTAACAAGATCAAATATGGTTAATTTGCCTTGCAGTCAGAGATCCCATTTTTTATAATAAAAGTGCATTCATAAAGGGAAAAAATGCCGGTATAGAGAAATAAAAGTACATTTAATATAGTATACTTTGCTACGGTTAACATGAAAAAGCACCTGTTCCTTCTTCTGACATTTTTTACGCATTTTTCGGCAAGAATTGTTGATAAAGGATGCTTGAACCAATACATTAAAAATACTCCAGCATGAAAGTATATAAGGTCCTCCAAAAATACATCTTTATAATTTTTGGAAAGTGAATTAAAATACGTGTGTGCACCCAACTACTCCGTGAGAGAAATGGACAGAAAGATCTTAATTATGCCTTAATCACATGTGCTCTATGATGATGATGATGATATGATACACTCACTTCAAAAGAGAAGTTTTTTTCAGTGTGATTAACTCATCCATTTTTTATTCAATCCGTTTCTCTGCATGCATGCCGTACAACCACAGCTCGGTATAAAAAAGGTAAAAAAAGAGATGTTTTTGTTTGTCTTCGTCTTCGCCTTTCCTAGTGTGAAATGAAGTGCATAAGGCAAGCCGGCAGCTACTTTTTCTCTTCGCCTTTCATTTGTCTTCCTTTTCAACTCATCTCATGATTATATGGTTTACAAAGCGGATTGGATCGAACAATAGAAACTGTAGTGATGTGATGATGATACACATAAACACATACCTACACATTCATACACTGTCTAATTTATTCATACATTTTATTTTCGAGATTACTCCGTGGGAAATTTTCAATCGGAACGAGAGTTGAAGAAATGAAATGCATTTGTACGTCCATATCGTTCGCTTGCTCAGCTCACCATCAACTCAAGCTCGTCTTAACTCACTTGAGTAGATTGAATGAAGTCTCAATTTTTTGAGCACGTTTTTTGTCAGACTTGAGAATTTATAATGTTCGCATTTCGAGAATTAAAATGAAATTGATGAAGCGTCTTCTTCTCCCTGAGCTTATTCTGTGATTTTTTTTACAAAAAAATTATTTATGTATTTTACAAGGAAAAAAAGGAATGAATTTAATGATTCTGATGTGATGAGTATTATTCACCCAGGTAGAGTAAAGGAATGCACTGCTACTTACTAGTAATACTTACTTTGAACAGTTTTTAATATGAAAAAATATGAATCACTTTTCACTTCTTTTTATATATTTTTTTTCCTTCGAGCTTACTTGGGCTGATTGTGATTCTGATTGTTTGTGAAGATGAAGATGAAGTTTTGGTGAATGCATGTGTGTATTTTTCCCTTTTTTTTCTTGACTAACTGATGTGTTGTGGGTGACAGCTTCAGGTAATTTTTCATTTATTGAGGTTTCCTACTTTGATTTATGCTGATTGTCTCATTTTTTCCGACTCTGTTGGGCTTTGTGTACAATGGTAATGGCTCACGAACAACCGAAGCTGAGTTGGAATTTTTAGACTTTTCCTTCGATAGATATACAAATAGGAAGGCATATATCAAAGAAGAAGGGAGAAGAAGGAGTACTCCCAACCCTGCCTGACTTCGATTGGGATTATGACGATGCTGTTGTTGTTACTGTTGCTGCTGCTTTAGATGATGATGAAGAAGAAGAAGAAAGAAAGGAAAAAGATGGGAGATTCGTTCGTGATTGTCAAAAATTGGTAGGATCTTATCGGCGATGTCAAACGGAAAATATATGTGTTTAGTGAATGGAGTGTGCTTCTTTTCACAAAAAAATGTGTAATCATAATGAAACAATATTAGAAATTAGGATTAGTTTGAGTTGAAGAGGCAGGTACAAAAAAAATCTTTCAGGTTTGAATATTTTTACAGTGTAAATAGATGCAAATGAGAGGATAAATGGATTGAGCTTAAAATGAAGGGATTTGGATTTGCTTGATCTATCAGTTTTCTGTTTCGGGTTAAAAACAGGAATCATGATAGGTCATAATGTTAATAACTATGCAAACTTGGGAACGTTGGTTGTTCGAATCAAGCTACTGGGACATCACTAAATCCGTCCAAATGTCACAGTTCATGACCACATGTTCCGATTCTTGTCTATAATTTGCCAAGTTTAATTTTCAATTCCCAAGTTAAACATTCATAATTATAATTATAGCTTTACCCTACTTTAAATTTATTTTATTACGTTCAGAATTTCTGTTTAAATTGATTTACCCTGGTAGTATGATATGGTGTAAGGATAGTCCTCAGTGAACCCCAAAAAAAGAATTCCTTCTGCCATTTTCGTATTCCTATAAAAGTGCACATAAATTAGGATCATATCAGTCACGCTTGCTTGTATCACTGACATGACATAACCCATTTTAGCAGATTTATATGCAAAAGCATGAGTGACTAATATGCATAACTAGATATATCTGTCTGCGAAGCACAGTGTTCACGAAAAAAAATCTATTAAAATATTGTATATTATATACAGATCCACATTTTAAAATATTTTTTTAACATGCATAGTCCTTTTTCCCATTTCATTCTATTCTCTGTCTCACATTTATCTCTTTAAAGAGCCCACAAATCAGATAAGCAATAAACAATCACATCACATCATAGCACACGGACACAAAGGATACTTAATCCATCAAAAGCAATATATTACAATAAACTAACGAACTTTTTTTTTCAAAATGAAAGAATGCAACATGATCCCCAAATAAAATGCCATTTGGTCCATCACGTCATCATTATATTACACTGACCGACTATAACATAGACACTCTTCAACTCAACTCTCGACATAATTGGATATGATTATGCCACAAAATTTTTGCCATTTTATTCTCACTTAAAATATACGACAAAAACTACTGGAATGCAAATTAAGCATTAAAACTTTTACTTTATGATGAGAAATAAATATATCCGTTATTACCAAGTATTACTCCATAAATCCGTATCATCCTCCACTATCCAACCAACATATCGAGCTTAGACTTGTTTGGTTTATGGTTTTGTGTTGGCGTTAGTGTATTGTGTTGATGAGTGATTGTAATTTTGGTTTTCTAAAAAAATTCCTATCTTTGCTGGCAAAACTTATAGCGCGTTTACGGTACAATTATAACGATTATTATTATTATTATTGGGATTGCTATT
>JAHZMX010000051.1:0-14405 GCA_027743895.1 Seira musarum
TGATCAGCATTTTCTTCTGTACACGAATCCGTTTTCAAATCACTGCGAAAATGTCTGCACGATTTTTAATTTTTATTTTTGTATGCGAAATTGTATACCTACAATGCATTGGGTTACAGTGCTCCGAATCCAGATCAACACCAACCCACAAAATCGACTATCACGTTTATTTTTTCGTTTCGACCAACGGATACGACGGGCCTAGTCCACGTCGTACTCCGCGTCTGTCGTACACAAAAATATGCGTGCTAGCATAATTTTCAGAGTTGATGTCGATTCTTATCCAAACAATTGCAGAATTCGAGATTAAAATAAAAATTAAAAATCACCCAGACATTTTCGCAGTGATTTGAAGACAGATTCTGATGCAGAAAAAAATGCTGATCAAGACAATATGTCTGGTATATGCGGTTTGGGGGGGCACTCGGGGCCCTTCCCTTGTAAGATTAAGTAATTGTATTGGTAGGAGGCCAAATATGACTAAATTGAGTATTTAATTGCTTGTACTATTATATTGCGGGTGTGAAAAAGGGGAACATGTAACAGTAGGAATAACATGCTTGGGTAGTTCGTGCGGTTCAAGTGATTAAACGACCGTACTTAACTTTTATTGAATCGAGCAATTCCTTACTGGCCGATAGGTTTTAAAAAGCAGAGTACGGGACGGGCTTGTGAATCTGGTTTTCGGTTATATGAATAGCAAGGATGGTGTACAATGCCTTCTGCTAAGATAACATAAAAAACTGACTTTATAATTAACTTAAGCTGTTCGTCTCAACACGAGCCAGAAATCCTCAAAGCCACAGTACCGGATCTGACTTGGCGGTGGTTCGTTCTTTTTCACAGATAATTATCAAGCAAACCTTTCGTTTCATCTGTGATATTTGTTTTAAAAGGGAAGGGCCCTGAGTGCCCCCCCCCCTAATCGCATATACCAGACATCCTGTCTTGATCAGCATTTTTTTCTGTATAAGAATCCGTTTTCAAATCACTGCGAAAATGTCTGGACGTTTTTTAATTTTAATTTTTGTAAGCGAAATTGTATAGCTACAATGCATTGGGTTACACTGCCGCGAATCCAGATCGACACCAACTCACGAAATCGACTATCGCGTGTATTTATTTCTTTTCGGCTAATGGATACGACGGACCTACTTCACCCTGTATTCCGCGTCTGTCGTGTATAAAAATAAACATGCTAGCATAATTTTCAGAGTTGATGTCGATCCTCATCCAAACAATTGCAAAATTCGATAATAAAATAAAAATTACAAATCACCCAGACATTTTTGCAGTGATTTGAAAACAGTATCTGATGCAGAAAAAAATGCCGATCAAGACAGTACGTCTGGTATATACGACTAGGTGGGGCACTCGGGGCCCTTCCCTTGTTAGACAAAATTCAAAATTTGTTACCGTTTTTGATGGATTTAAAGCCGAGCGTTTAAAATTAGCTATTATAATATTATCACAAATTTTATTGATTTCTGTGCTTATTTCAACATTTAGATTCGTGATTCAAGTGAAAAAATGCAGGATTTTGCTTGAGAATTTATACAATGTAAAGAAATGAGAAATAATCTTTATCCATCACTAAAAATCATTTCAAATATGTTTATGTAACTCTCATTTCAATTCGTCTGTAGGCAACTACTATTCAAAACCGGTACTAGAGAAACGAATTGATAGTATTGTAGATGCAAAGTGCCATAACAAACAATTTTGAAATATAAGAACAATTAACTTCATTTGCATTTTTTGCCGCTTTACTAAACATGGAAGTATTAGGAAAATTATGCGAGCGGAAATTCGTTGAGAATTGAGTTTTTCAGGACATAAATTTTCATTTATTTTGAATTAATTTATTTAAGAGGTGATAGAAATAGCGTACATTTAATAATGATATTTGACTACAGACTTGTGAATTTACAAAGAGTAGAAAGAGAGAGGTTTAGCTGCTGTAGTGAGCAGGCTTGATCCTAAACTTGAACTGAAGTCGTCTTGCTTTCTTTTGGGCTAAGACGACAGAAAACTTTTTCCTAAAACAGGCTATTTTGAGTGGCTTGGGCACGCCAAGCAGAAAGATTTTTCCCCAAAACTGTGAGTCAGTTTTGAGTCATGCTCTTGCTGCTGAAAAGTAAAGCAGAAAAAGTAAAAAATAAAATTGGACCCTTTTCTTAGATCGTGTACCTTGTACCTAATGAGCAATCTCAAATCGTGGCATTACGCTTTTATTAGAATTTGAGATTGTTCATGCATATATATAATCTATTTGTGAATAATGGAATTTGCAGAAAATGGATGATTTTAAGTTTCAATAGCCGATAATTTTAAGATTAGAATGTTTGATTATACATCAATTGAAGCGAAAAATACATAAGTTCTGTTACTTAAAATTTTGTTATTCCTTAATTATCGGTGTTTTTGCAAATGGGCATAAATTACAAATAAGTATTAAATTACGAATAAATTTTAATCCTTTGCGTATACATTTAAGTAAAAATATGCTGAAAAATTCATAAACATCTGAATTTTAGAACTTAAAAATGCACACGATCATTTTGATATCTCCTAGCCAATACTGATAAAAGTTAGCTAAATTGAATCAAAATATCCTCCAAAGGATAATTAGCTGGCAATACACATACATTTCACATACCTACGAAATAATTTGAAACTATTCCTAACAGGAAGTTCACCATGCATGATTACATATATGCACTTGCTTTTAATTTCTCCAGCATTACAACCTAGCCTACCATAAGGGTAATCATTAATCTATTGGAATTATGGAATTGCATTAATCCTTGAGATCCACAGTCTGTCTCCAAAACCAAAATGTTTGGGAACAAGAACCACTGAAACAAATAAACTTACATAAATAATTGACTACTAAGCATCATCGATGCACCAGTAATAAGTGAAATTTATTGTTGACCTCATATTTCGGAAGTCAATTTTCCCGAGGAAAATTTGATTTATTTCATGTAAGTTATTCAAAATGATGGCAGATTTCCTCCTATCCCACACGGTTGTAAACCAATCCAATTAGTTTACTACTTTTGATCATTAAAATTATTTTTTGTAAAAGATTACGAAGCTCAAACCGTAATATTAATTTGTAAAACAATTGCAAAATATCAAACCAACTTCAACTATTTTCCCTGACATTTCATAGTATATTTATTAAGGCCTTATATCATTTTACGAAAACTCCCAAACAAAAAATAATTAATGCAAATAATTCTCTGGCAAAAAGTTGTGAAAGTCTGGTTACATTTCTGATTATATCTAATATCTATTCGTTTTTCCATATTTCATTTATTTTGTAACATACTGTTTGCGGTTGCAATTACGAATTTGCAAAACGACTACATAAGAAAAAACAGAAACAAATAAAATTTCTCGCGAAAGAACGGTTACGCGCAGAAAAAAAAGGTTTAACTTTATTCAACTGTCGCATGCAAATGTTCCATTCACAAGGGAACATTTCCAAGTGTAATAGATGTGCCATGTGGACCAGTTCTTCTTCAGTTTTCCACCAAAATTTGCATAACTGTAGATAAAGATTGACATCACAATAGAAAATCACTAGCATCACCATTATTTCAAAATCTGCAAATCCTTAGATTGTGAGAAGTTTGGGTTGTACGTCCATGCCTCACAAGGTAGTATCGCGGTCGACGGTTATAAAAAACGGCAATCGGCCCGTTTTTCTTGATTCCATCCGATTCCACATGTCAAGACGACTATTGCGTATAGGCACTTATGAACCCATTGCTTTTCTAACGCCGTTAGTAGACGGTTACATCTAGATTAACTTGTATCCAAATAATAACCATACGTATTCTTTTGTTTGCATTTACACCTAACACGTTCATTTTCCTACTTAATGACTCTTTTAAATACTCTACGACCCAAAATTTTGCTCTGAGAAACGCGTGGCGATTGATAAACATGCAAATGTAAACCCATAGCCCATTTAAGAATTCAAATTCAATGCCAACCTCACAAATAGAACCGTCTACTAACGGCTTTAAAATAAGCAACGTGTTCAAAAGTGCCTGCATGTGCTAGCCTTCTTGACCTGCTGCATCCGATGGAATCAAGAAAAACGGGCAAATTGCTATTTCTTATGATAGGGGGTCATCCATAAATTACGTCATCGGTTTGAGGGTGAGGGAGGGGTGACTGATAAGTGACAGGAAATGACAAAGGGGGGTGGGGGTCTAACCACCCGATGACAGTCATCAACAGTGGAAAAAATTAAACGCTGATTTAAAAATTCTTAACCAATTTTAATTTTGATCTGAAATGGAATTTGAAGAGATCTGCTTAATGCACAATGCAAAGTAAAATGACTGATTGAAGAATACCGTAATTGAAGAATAATTGCGACGATTTTCTTGTCTACTACATACCCCCGTCTTAAATTGAGTACTTCGCGTTTAATTTTACATCTACTTATTTCCAAAAGCACATTATTGCACTAGACCATGTCAGTTGGCGTTGCAACCAGAATCCTCGTAGCAGGAAGCGCATTTAATGCATTTTAAAATTAGTAGAAGTGAGATTTACATATACACTTATATAAAGGAAGATCATATCAAGTTTCACTTCAACATAATTGCTATACCCAGTGGGTACTATGCAGTTCGTAGTTTCAGTTGAAGAATGTCTACTTATTTAACTGGCTTAATCGGAAAAACAGAGTTCTTTTAAGAGAATTATATCTACACAATTTTTGGCACAAAGAAATAAAAGCAGGTCATGGTATGACAAAGGTGGGGGGGTGGTTGTCGACTGGGTCGACCGCGATACTACCTTGTCGGATATATGTTTAGATGCTGGACTGATGGTGTGGCATCTTTCCCCATCAAATTCACTAGAACAGTTTCGATTTTAACACTTGTGATATGGCCTTTTTCCAACCTATACCTCTTTCAAATTATTCTATCCAATGAGAATTTTGAAACCGACGTGACGAGGTGATTACTAACTCGAACATGTGAGTAAGTCCATTCGGGTTTGATCACAACGTGTCAACGATGTTTCAGGATTTAATTTTTTTAATCCAGTGCAAATTGACAGTACTTGTATAGCTCGAAACCGCTCGCAAAATTTTTTTCCTAAAAGTCTTTTCGGAAATATGATCAAATTTCATGCAAAACTTGGGACAGTCATATCTCAGAAGCTTTTGGTCCGATTTTCGTGATTCTTTTTTTATCGGATTCTCCGTCCGATTTTCTAGATGTGCTTTTCTCGGTTTGGCAAAATAAAATTTGATGAAAGAGATATTTGAAAAACAAATTGACCTTCTCTTAAGTCAAACTAGACCGTCCTGTGTTTTCGACCAAATGATGTCCAAAGCAGGACAGAATGGAAGATATTCACATAAAATGCATGAAATCAGTGTTACTGTGACGAATCACAATATAAATGTTCAAAAAATTGGAGATATCATCCAAGTTGCCTGTACGTTAATTTCAAGAAGTAAATGGACTTTGCCGAAGAATTTAAACGCCTGTAAATAAATATCTGTCATTTTAGACTTCTTCGGACCTCATTTGGTCGAAAGCACTGGATGGTCAAATTTGACTTAAGAGAAGGTCAATTTGTTTTTCAAATATCTCGTTCATCAAATTTTATTTTGCCAAACCGAGAAAAACACATTTAGAAAATCGGACGGAGAATCCGATAAAAAAAGAATCAGGAAAATTGGACCAAGAACTTCTGAGATATGACTGTCCCAAGTTTTGCATTAAGTTTGGTCATATCTCCGAGAAAACTATTAAGAAAAATTTTTGCGAGCGGTTTTGAGCTCTACAAGTAATGTCAATTTGCACTGGATCAAAAAATTTGAAATCCCGAGACATCGTAGACACGTTGTGATCAAACCCGAATGGACTTACTCATGTGTTTTCTTAATAATTTTCCCCTAAATACATTAATTAATCTGCTGTTTTGGAACGTCTGATTTTGCCATGAGTCATGAGTTACATCATTTTCAAAAGCTCCTACTTTTAAATCCGTAACCTGAATTTATAACAAAATCATTCGGCATATTTTAGGAAGTCAATTTTTTTCAAATGCAATAGTAGGCAGATTAATAAAGAAAAAACAAAGGATTTAAAAATACTTTCCTATTTAATTGGGAAACAATAGTATTCCTTATAAGACGAAATCATGTTAACTGAAAAGTCTCAAAAAACGACTCCGTATAAGTGAAAGCAGATATTTCGCCAATGTATGAAACACTTTTGACGATTTTAAACACAAAAAAGGAATGAGAATTGCAAAAGCCAGCGATGTTTCTCTCGGCAAATGTGCTTGTGATATGTTTTAGTCAACTTTAAATGGAATTCCAGACTAACATAATTTCATTTTGTGCTAACGGCTGTCGCATGCAACTGGTCAAGAAAACCCCCACAACAAATACCACTTCCACTATAATTACCCTAAATTCCCAGAACTGTTACAGAATTCTTGTTTTTCTATTGAATTCGATCTCACAAAGCAGGATACAAAAATTATTTTGAAGCTTCCCATGTTCGCAGTATAAAATGTGTTTCTACTTTTTTGCATATGTAAACATTCAAAAAGTGGAATTATGATTTGTTTATGTGATTACAAATTAAATCCGTTAATATATTTCCAAATTTCATTAAGAAAGTGTTTTGCAATGCGATTATCAAGAAACTTAATGTCCTAGTTAGTCATCACGATTTCCCAAAAATGTAAGCGTCAAATTCGGGATTCTCATTCGGGCGGGAAATCTTATCGTAACACAGATTCGACGAACCGCATATAGTTAATGTTAAATTTGGTTACTCAAAAGCTATTTATGGTTAAATAGTACTTTTCATCTACACCTCTGCTGTGAATCCACTCCTGCTGTTTTCAAAATTCTATGTTATATGCTACTTAAACCAATTTATTCGTATCTAATTTTTCCCTAACAAGGGAGAGCCTCAAGTGCCCGCTATAATCGCATACGTAGATCGCCTCGATCAGCATTATTTTCTGGTTACGATTTCGTATCCAGTTTACTGCAAAAATGATCGAATGATTTTTAATTTCAATTTCTAGGTCAAAACTTTAAATTTTTTATAAGCGGATCAACATCGTCACACGAATTCTACATAACGAAGCATAATTTAAAGCCAGCATATAGCATAAGCAGAATGGTTATTACCGTCTTCCCTAACAGGATATACCTGGCATGCTTGATTTTGCACATTGGTGGTGAACGTTGATTCGGAGTTGTGATCCCAATGATTTGTAGGTATGCAATTTGGCATAGAAAAATTAAAAATCACACGGAGATTTTCATAGTGAATTAAAAACGTATTCGTATTCAGAAAACATTGCAGATCAAGACAGCGTGACTGACATATGCGATGAAGGGGGACTTGAGGCTCTTCGCTTGTTAAAAACCATAAGTACTGTAAGCAAAATACAAAAAATTCTCCCAAAATGATAAGATGATAAAGTCCTTCTTATATCTGTTCCCGTAATTGTCTAACGAGGAATGTACAAGATGTACAGAAGCTTTTGAAAGCTAATATCATAAGGCCAAGCGATAGCCCATGGGCTGCCCCAGTAGTATTGGTATCTCGTAAAGATAGCGACAGACCCCGTCTCTGCGTAAGCTATGTAAAATTAAATCAAGTTATTCAAAAAGATGCTTTTCCACTGCCTCTTATCAGCGATATTTTTACCATCCTCAGAGATGCCAAATACTTTTCCAAAATCGACTACGCATGTGGATTTTTCCAATTTGAATTAGATGACTGCTGTATCCCGAAAACTGCGATGATAACACAAAGTGGAAAATGGGATTATCTTAGGCTACCTATGGGATGCAGTTCAGCTCCGCATCTTTTTTCTAAAATGATGAGACACATTTACGATAAATTATTATACAAAAGTCTATATAATTTTGTCGACGACGTATGCATCTATTCTAAAACCTTCAGTCAGCACTTACAACATCTACGAGAGTTTTTTCAAATTACAAAAAAAGTAAACTTAAAAGTTAGGTTATCCAAATGTGAATTTGCAATGAATGAATTGCGTTTATTAGGATATATTGTAGGTGGTTCAGGAATAAGACCTGACCCCGCAAAAGTAAAGGCAATAAAACTTATGCCTGCTCCTACCACACCTAAATTGGTTAAATCATTCTTGGGATTAACTGGCTTTTATCGTAGGCATATAAAAAACTATAGTAAAATTGCTTTACCACTTATAAGACTCACAAAGCAGGATATACCCTTTATTTGGGATGAAAATTGTCAACAGGCTTTTGACCTTCTTAAAGAGAAATTATGCACCGCACCTGTGCTTGCTCCATTCGACCCAAATCGTACACCTGAATTGCATTGTGATGCTTCATTATATGCAATAGGATGGTGCTTGATGCAACGCGATGATGAAAACAAACCTCATGCAGTATGTTATGGCTCTCGCACTCTCAGTCCCGCAGAATGTAATTATTCCGTGACTGAAAGAGAAATCTTGAGCATTATTACTGCATTACAAAAACTAAGGGAATTTACTTACGGTCGTCGAACGGTCATTGTCACTGATCATCATTCATTATGCAGCCTCATGAAGTTATCCATACCCCGAAATGGCAGGATAGCGCGATGGATGACGTACATACATGATTGTGATTTAGAAATTAGATACCAGAAAGGTATGAAACATGTATGTGGGGATGCATTGTCAAGATTAATAGAAGTAGAAGAGAAACGAAAATATGAGGGTACCACCACACGAGAAGAGTTACTACCTTCACTCTCCCAAGTAAATATGAGCATTATTACTCAGGATTTGCGAACACAAATTCTAAATGCATACCAACACGACGTTGATTGTCAACCATTGTATGAAAGATTATTAACCTCCCCACAGAGAAGAGAAGGTCGGTTTCTCATATTCAACGACATGATATATTACGTTTCTGCTAGGCGTTATCGCTTAGTCATACCCAGCTCCATCAAACCACTTCTATTAAACATGTATCATACATCTATCTTTGGAGGCCACAGAGGCGTTTTAGGTACATACAAAAAATTGGCTTTAAAGTATTTTTGGGAAAACCAATACAAAGATGTGAAGAATTATGTTCTCTCTTGTAAAGCATGTGCTCAACGCAAACCTTTTAATCGAAAGCCTGCGGGCTTGACCAAACCACATGAGATTTTTGAACCATGCAAACGATGGAGTATTGACTTGCTAGGCCCTCTCCCTCCTAGCACCTCCTCCAAATATGAGTATTTGATTGTGGCAGTAGACTCAGGTACCAGATATGTAGTATGTCAACCTATACGAAAAGCTACAGCGAATGCTTTAGTCACATTCATCATAGAAAAAATCATATTTGTGTTCTCTGTACCCGATGAAATTCTATTTGACAATGCGAGCATAAACCGCAGCACCCTCACCCATAATACGTTACAAGCCTTGGGATGTTCCCCTTTGTTCACATCTCCTTATTCTCATTCCAATTCTATAGCAGAAAGAATGATAAAAAACATTGAGGAGGTGATTTCTACATATGTTCGGAAAGACACACGAGATTGGGCGATGTATGCCTCCTCTGCTGCATTTTGCATTAACAGTACCGTACATAGTGATATGCAATTTTCTCCTTTTTTCTTAATGTATGCGAGGCATCCTCAATTACCTATAGATTTAAATTTGCCCACAGATAAAAATATCTGGAATCCCAACATATTACAATCTATACATACTTTTAGAAAAAAAGCACAACTACAATTATTAATAAAACAAGACAGTTCTGCGCATCGTAGAAACAAAAATCGTAGAGAAGATACATTTCATCCGGGTGAATTGGTGATGGTAGCGTTTCCCAATTTAGGGGAACTGCATAGCAGTCGTAAGCTCTCGAGCAAATTTTCAGGTCCGTTTCGGGTCGTTAAACCTGGAGCTAACAACAATTATATTTTACAATTTGCTGATGCTCCTCAAGCTAAATACATTAAAGTGCATATAGAACGCATGCGAAGGTTCACCGAACGGCTACCTACTCTGGAGCTACAAAACCATGATCGAGCGACGCTTTGTCCACCAATTCTGGAACAGAAACCCATCCAAGACAAGCCTTCACCCATCGACCACTAGAACCAGAGGAAAAACATCACATCTGACACGATAAGTCTCAGAACTTTCACTTTTTTTTATTATTTTATTTTACTTTATCTTTATCATTTCCCATTTTATTGTGATTAATATGATTCTTTTGACATTTCTATATGGTTTGTATTTAGTTAGCGGGGAAGTAATTCCGCCTCATAATTTCGATATAAAGGTTAGCTCAGGGTTATATCTAAAGGCACCTCCGATTGCCCCAGTTATATACTCGCAATATACTAAGTTATTTTTTAACCTCACCATCTCCTGGCTTCCCAAATCCTCTTTTCAAAATTATTTCACCCATTCCATATGTCGAAAAAATGCTACTACACACACTGATAAAATAGTTTGTACTATCTTACGTGACATACAGATCAATCTGAATCATTCAGAATCACTGATAGATAATTTGTTCGAACGTCTCAGCGATGACGTTACTACCCATTATAAACATGATACCAGTATTCACAGAAATCGCCGACAAGCTATTTTAGGTGCTTTAGCTTTAGCAGGTGCATACAAAATTTACAATTATTTTACAGCCGAAACGTCCACTTCGGAAATGTATTCTAATCTGATGCAAGGATTTCAATACGTGCAACATCATTTAATCCGACAGGGGGAAAACGAAAATGCATTTCGCCGCACGTTAGATGATAGGATGCACAAAGTAGTACAGGATTTTAATACACTAGTTAATGCTAACCGAAACGAATCTAATTCCCACTATAAATCTTTGGCCATAGGAGAACTTCGTACTGCTCTAACTTTAGCTAATCTCGCTCAAGAACAAAACCGTCTTCTAGATTTAGTCTATTATCAATCAATCCTTGCTGATTGCAGAAATCAGAAACTGCCGTCCTTTATAATTACTCCGGGTAAACTACAAACGGAATTATCCAGGCTTGATGAGTTATTAAAAAGACAGGATCATACTCTCACCATAGGCACTCACGACATATCGACATATTATCATCTACAATTAGCAACGTGTCGCATAGGTATCTCAGAAGCAAACGGTGATCCCATAATACACGTTATTTTAAAGGTACCCATTCGAAAATTATCGCATTCGTTTCAATTATATCAGGCAGTTTCCCTCCCTTTCCACTATCAAACGCAAATGTGTCGTCTTCAACACTCTTATCATACTATCATTTTACGTAATAATGATGTCTTTTTGGTAGGAAATACTCAAGCTCACACATGCAATTTCGAGTCGGAATTATGCTTCTTTTCAGAATATAAACAAGACCAGAGTCTTGATAATGAGTGTGTATTTAATTTAATTCGAGGCGTTACAGCCAGTTCCCTTTTTAAAATATGTAATTTCTTATGTACATCGAATACCGAAATCCAGATTAACGAACTCGATTCTAAACACTTTTCAATTTTGAATCCATCTTCCAGTCTTACTCTATCTTGTTATAGGAATTTAGTTTGGTCTAGCAGTTTGTTGAATAAAACATCTCTCACCTCTCTCTCTCAAATTCCAGGAGTTTATGTTTTATATTTACCTTGTTATTGTAAACTTTTAGACATAAAATCTAGCGTAGTGTTAGAACCTTCGGTATTATGTAGCCAACACAGTCGCAGTCTCATCCCTACTCTCACGTTGGTAATCCCTCTACATTGGTCACGAGTTTCAGCAGATACCATTATTCAGGCTACATCTTTACTTTCGTCGCTTTCGTCGTCACCTTCATATCCAAACATCAGCCAAGCAGTGGACTGGACTCGTCTCAACTCATCCACTATTGAATATATCCCTTATAACGCGTCTTCTCTTTCAACTTCATTCCATGAACATATTTTGCACTTTCATTCATTTCATTCGGATATTTTGATGATTGTGTGGAACGTGCTTATAACTTTGATAGTGTTTCGTTTGTGGTGTTCCGTCTCTTCTCATTCACTTGTTTTGCCTGGCTACGCAGCAATCCAGCAGCTCCCAGGAGTGAGAGCTCTGACCGTGGAGGAGGTCAGGGCACGACACACCCTTTTTCTTATCATAGTTGGCTTATTGGACCTACTTTTTCTTTGGATTTTTTTTCTCATCTTATACTTTTACTGTCGACGTCGGTGGTCGCGTAATACGAATACAGCTGGTTGTACATTTTACTCGGGCCGTGACCACCACATGGAAGAGCCTTATCGACCTTTGGCTCCAGTACGGCAACTTGGACCGGACGCTGCTCCTCCACGACCAACTTATCCAAGTTTAAGTTCAGCACCTTGATCATTTTTTTTGTGGCTACGGATGATGTATATAATACAGAATGCGTATGAATGAGTGTGATGGTGTTTTCCTTACTTACTATTGCAGATTGCAGATTTATTATGCATGCAAGTTTAAATGATTTTATGACTTACTATTATCTGTGTTTTTACGAAAGGTGAACAAGTTCATCCATGCAAATCCCAGTGAATCCCCATGTGAAGTGCATTCAATGTCAACGCCAACAAACCAATTTATTATGCAACAAAAATAAGCCCATGACCGAACACACACATTACATATTTACATTTTATCAACATTTTTATTCCGGTTATGTTTTTTATGCTTTTGACAAAGGACAAAACATAGAAACCTTTTCGAGTGCAGTTTTCCTCACCACACAAGCGGACACTCCAAAAGTCCCCAGATCAGATCTGGGAACTCGAGCTCCACCACGCGATAAGGTCCATAGGTGGCTGCTTTCTTGAACTTCTTCTTCAGTTCCTCCACTGAAAAATGGGCCGGTCGGTGGATGATCCAGTCAAAACGAATCTGCTTTGGTGGCATCCCCTTATCCAGGTATGAGTGCCTCCTCCCCTCCAGCTGGCTCCATGTGCCATTAATATAGATGTCCCCAGCTGCAAATCAAAATAAAATGACAAAGCCATGAGTAAAGAGAAACATGAGCAGCTTTATTCCCCATCATCCCTACCACGGTGACATTTTATAAAAGGAAAACTTACGCAAGTGATGCACCGCGTTACGAGGTGTCCAGGCACGTGCTATATAATCCCGTGCACAGTCCTCCGGGTGGAGCACATAATGATAGAAGGTGTACGACCCCCTCTTTGGCGGATAGGGAGCGCACACCATAAACCGGGTGGTCCATCCACCGTTGGTCACCGGGAATATCAACACTGCCATGGGTCCTGAGGTGCAGGCTTTGCACAGCTCCATCCCTCCTGAGGGGATATTCTCGTGCAATAGTTCAAAATCTTCCGCTGGTACGGAGGTCGGGATACTCCACTCCCTACTCCAACTCACTACCACCAGCACCAGCATTACCAACACGATATTTCCACCCATGGTAATTTAGTCAACGCGTTCTCCGTTAGCAACAAACACTCAGCTTTTAGATTCTTACTTGTACGATCGTCTATGGATAATCTGCTGGCATCCGCTCCATCTCCTCCGCTTATATTCAGGACAAACCGCCATCGTCAGCATTTTTTCGGTTCGTTCCTTTTGCAGCATCACATCATACCATCTTCTCCAGGATCATCATTCCATCAGACCATATCACGTGGACGTGATTTTTCTACGCCGGGGTTGTTACGTTTTTCACATTTCATCTACTTTATTAGATTAGTACTAGGGTACATACATAATTACTTACATATAGTTCATTAAACCCTTTAGGTATAAGAGAGAGAATCTTCTGATCTAAAAAAAGATCAGAAATTTCAACCCTGCTGGACTTTTTTTCTGATGTCAGAAGAAACAGCCAAATCATTGGGAGGACCTTCCAAATTATTAGAATATTATTTATGTACCATAACTTCGTTATTGTACTTACGTCCTCAATCCTTAAAACAATTGCTAGGCTCTCGTTAAGCGTACCTAAGATAAAAAATCATTACAACTTCAGCTTTTCATTTTAAAATGAAATCTCTCGCATTACTAAAGTCTCTATTTTTCAGGGAAATTCCTCCAAATAGCGGTCCAGGCAGTGTTACGTTTTTCACATTTCATCTACTTTATTAGATTAGTACTAGGGTACATACATAATTACTTACATATAGTTCATTAAACCCTTTAGGTATAAGAGAGAGTTTTTAGTGTAGGATGAGGTGAGAGCAGGATGTAATATTTTGCTACTTTCTATTCTTTATTTAGACAGTATTTTCTACTAGATACGAATACACTTTGAAAACCTACCTTTGTACTTTAATGGTATTCACTTTCTCTATTTCAAGAATGAAATGTATGCGTGACATTTATTTTATTTTCTCTTTTACTTTTA
>JAHZMX010000052.1:0-30320 GCA_027743895.1 Seira musarum
TTCAAGAAATACAATTAATTTTGTAGGGCCAGTAAATCGTTATAGTACTTCTCTATTCGTATCACCATAAGTAATCCAAAGTCGACAAAGTCAAGTACTTTGAAAAGACGTAGTTTCACATTCGCTAGTAATAATCAATATCATTAAACAAACAAAAGCGAAGGAGCGAACTAATCTAATAAGTAAACCTAAGTTGACTCTGCTATGTAGGACTGTTAATTGCATCAATAATAATTTCCTAATGCAATTATCTCTATGTCAAACTACAAAACTGGAAGGACTCAACTTATTCAAGCTTAAATCAACTCCATACAACCCTGCCACTTATTGAGCAAATGTCGCATGAAAATAAGCTTGAATTCCTTCATTTATTTAACCGGTTTGACTTATAAGAGCTGAAGTTGAACTATTCATCCATCCTTTACTCAGATCCAAGTGGATTCGGATTGGTTCCAAAACAAAGTTTCCGGCAGTAAGTAAAGACAAGAGGCAACACTACTGGCCTGGCCCACTTTTTATTGCTTCCATTTCCACTCATTCATTCAATCCTTAATCTTGTCAAGTCTATTGGAAAACTTTGTCTTTCAATAATTTCAATAAAACAAAGTTCGTATTGACTGTGAGATGCCGAGTGCCGAGAACGGAAGGAAAGGAGGCAAAAAGATGTTCCGAATATTTGCTTGAATTTTGAATCTTTTACGATAGAAAACTTTCTTCTCTGGCTCTACTCGCACTCATTCTTTAGAAACATCCTCCTCCTCAACACTGTATTTATCATCTGGTCTCAATTGTAGGTTGAAGAAGAAATGAAGGTACGTCGCAGTTACAGTTGATACCCGCTGGGCCGGAAACTATCATGGGAATCACTCCTCCGGGAAACGAGGAAGCAGAATGGAAATATCAAAGAAAGACCCACTGACACAAAGAAGTTGATCAATATTGTTACACTTTCTCTTTCCCAACGGTACACAATTTCTGCTTCAAACAATATGGTCTTCTCAACAATACAAAATTCTATCACACGAATAGAGCTGAAAATGAGTACCTATTTCTTCCACGATGTGTTACGTGTACGTTAGGTAGTAGTACTTTGTACTTGACTCCACGGACGATTTACTGCTATTTGATCCTCACACCGTTCTTTTTTGCGAGTTCATATCCTTGCGTCAGTCACGTCATTTGCATAATGTCACATCACTATTACGACACGGCTCACGACTTTCCTTAATACTGAGATTGAGATTATTTTCTCCTTTTCTCTCCTCTTCTTGTTAATGTTAACTTTGCCGGGTTGGAACGATGATGTATACATTTACTCAACCAGAGTGGAATAATGTCAATCCAATTTTCCAAAAGAAGTCATTCTGCCTGGCTTTAGCATTATACCGCCGGCATTCGAAAAAAAATACATTCTGCAGTACACAAGAGAGAAGAAAAGTTCATTAAAAAATCATACTCAACCATGTCAATCTGGATTTTGAACGTCAGAAAAAGATTCTTCTCTTTTGCAGTGACAAGTGTGTACAAGGAAGAAAGGCAAGGTAACTAGGAACAGGGAGGGACCCTCTTAATAGGATCTGGAGATTATGCCTATTGACTATACCTCATTTGGGATTTGAAAGTATTTCCATTGAGATTTTTCTCTGCTTGTAGATGTATAAGGAAAATGTTTTCTTTTCTCGTTTTGTATTCATGTGACTGAATAGATAAATGAGCTTGGAAGTAAAACACGTTTTTCGATTCTGTAGTGTGGCATCAAATGAAATTGAAATTACGAAAGAAGATGGAACCCACGATGAAAGGAGGGAAATGGGTGGAAAGTTGATGTTGATGATGTTCCCTGTTACCATTACCATCGTCGTCGTCATCATGAAAGAGGGCTTGAAGCGGAAGATGCGTTTTTTATTCCAATATCGTCCATGTGCAAAAAATCATAGCATGCATTGCATTTGTACTATTTCACGCAATATGTTTTTCCACTTCTTTCTTTGCTTCAATGAATAAGTGAGTGAAAGGAAAATTGCAAAGAAAAAGTAAAAGGAGCTTTTCGAGTTGGATGCTTACTTAAAATGCAACGCGAAAAAATGAACAGAGTTGAGTGGGGAAGTTGAAGGAAGCACGAATTATATAAGTATGTACTGAAGAAACCTCACATACGCTAGCTAACATGACAAACTGCGGAATGAGATTTTTTAAAAAGGCAAGAAGAAATGGATATGTACTTCAGGAAGAAGTGAAAGGAAAGAGTGACTATTCATGCCATGGCATTCCAAGCAGTAGTGTGATGTGGCAGTAGGAATGTTGCTATTGGTTTGCTTGCTTGGAGCGGAATAACTAGGAAGCCTTAGGAATGATGACGGCAACGAGATGACATTCGTTTGTGTCAAATGCTAAGAAAATTGAAATGAAAGGAAGTAAAACATTATAGATACTGAATTGGGTTGAACTATTCATAAATCCCATTAATTTTGTGGAGTGTTATGGTTTAACTCTCCGTTTAAATATTTCATGTTTTCTTGTGTCCAATAAATATTTGAACATTCTAAATCTCTTTATCACTCAATACTAATTAATGAGATTATCAAATATTTCATCCTCTCCAGTGAAAAGCCTGTTTGGGTTTTACTTCTTGGTTAGCTTTTGAAAGAAATTACAATGCCTTCTATTTCTGTATGATTTGGCAAATGGTTCCTTTACTTCTGATATGTCCTTAGAGGATCAAAATAGGAACTCCTTTGAAAGTTATCGCATCGATTGACATTTGCACGACCTTAGGAAAGTAAACCAGCTAAAAGTTAATTAATAATATTACTGAAATTCTCAAAATTGTCCAAGTAATATGCTTTTGTTTGCCTTAGTTTGGTTTGGCTTCACCACACAAGGTCTCTGAAAATTACAATTTTCCGCGAGTATTCACAGGTCCATCTGACTCCTGACCTGAGAGGGATGCAAAATGGTAACGAACGTGTCGACGCGCATTGGAGCTGTTCAAGACAGACGATAATAATATACTTTTTTGATGATGATGACTGATGACGTTGACAATTTGAAGGCTGACTGCGGTGGTAGTGAATGATGAATACTGTGGCGGTAGAGTGTGAAAGGGGAAATGATGGATTATTGTTGGACATTACCAGCACATGTTCTCATACCACGTTTTTAATAATGGTTTTTTTTTCTCTTGCCAATCCAATTTCTTAACCTCCACTCTCCTTGCTTCTTTCTACTTCCACTTCATTTCATCTAAGAAGAAAGGTTTTACGTAAAGCGAATATCACTATTTTTTAGCCAAATAATGTCCTTGAAATGCTGCTTCCTTCTTTCAAAAGGAATGAAATACTAGGATGTACTTACTCTATCTTGGAATACTCGAGGTGCCAAAAGCTCCAGTACTTATTTTTCCATCTTTCTTATTCTAAGAATGGAAAAATGGGCTAATGATATGAAGAAAGATGAAGAGTGTTGAAGGTTGCATGTCAAAGGATTATTTGATTGGATAGGTCTCGTCTTGTCGGATGTGGTGCTGGTTTTAACAAGAAATATGTTTGTTCTTTTTGAAACCCGTGTGAGAGAATAATTTTCGAGGAAGCTAGCTAAAAAAGAAAGAGATGTCGTAAGTTTATGGAGCAACATAGGTACATATTATCATGTGTCACGTCCCCATCATTTTTCCCGATTGTATCGCAAACTAGCTTGGTTTCAGATAGGTTTTCTCTGATCAAATGAAAGTTTATGGGATTCAGTGTTTTCTGGTTATTGTGCTGAAATTGTTTTTCGTTGCGTGCAATGAACTGTTTAGTAAACAAGATTTTTTTTGTTATGAAACAAGTTTGCGTGTTTCATGGTTGTTGCCTTTATTTATTTATACTGTCTCGTATTCCCTTTTTTTGCATAGAGAGTCGGGCGTATTTCCTGAAGCTTTAATTTTTACCAATATTCTTGAAAATTGCTTCGTAAAATTGAACTTCTCATTTATACAAACACAAAGACTGTCTAGCTGGAGAAAGTGTCTCACTTTTTCGTGATCTAAATATTACAGGATACCCGTCTCGTCGGACAGAGTAATGAAATAAAGATTGGCATTCTTCTGAACAGAGTAAAAAGTGGAAAGAAGTAGAAATGACAATGACACTAGCTTTTCGCACTCGGTCACTCACTGAGAGAAAGTTGCTGCAACATTTATTGGGCTGATGACATCAGATGCAAAAAAAAAGTTGCAGTTGAGTGAGCTCGATTGGGTCGGATAAAGGTACAAAACACAATAACGATTGCACAAAGAATGTCTTTTTTTCATTGCAGTCTCATGAAAAGATAAGGACCTTATGTCTTTCAAAAAGTTTTTCATATTTACTTTTTTAAGGAAACGGGGCTAATTGCTTTTTCCTGGTAAAGTGTTATTTTGTTATTGACACGCGAATCGCATGATGCATAAAAAACGAGAAGGATCCCATCAGTTCATGCTATGTCTGAATTAAGTTTTTTTATTTATACATTACATGATTATAATGGTGATAGTTATTGTGAGAATTATATAATCTCGCAATTACATCACCTGGCTTGATCATCAAAACGTAGTTGTGTTGTATCAACATTAAGCAGGTAATCAAACCAATTTCTAGAATTCATTTCATAACTTTCGTTTTGTTTGTACTTTCACTCGTGTTCGTATGTTTTATTCATTAAATGACGATCATGATCGTACGAGGATATTATGCCATGTCGTGAAGTTGTGCAATTCGTAAATTGCATAAATCTACACATAGTCTCTACTTTCATGGCTTAACAGTGCTTTTCGATTTCTCCTTCGACAACAGGCAACGACCAGCGGGGGTTTTGTCGCATCCACCTATTCCGGGGGTGGACGACATCGCACCAAACCACACACCAGGAGCGTTGTTATAAGTGCATTTTGATGGTTCAATGACAATCATTAAGTTTTAGTGGAAAACAAGAGACTACTATTCCATTCCATTGTGCCATGAAGGAATCAACTAGGCCCGGGTCAAATGACGGCAATATAATAGTAATAGAAACAAAGGATGAAATAATAACAATAAATTCCTGTTTTATTGAGATACACGACAATGACAATCACATGACATGAATGACATAAAATACAAGCAGGAGCCGTAGCCGCTCAAGAAGATACAAACCATCAACCATACTTACCAAAACTTTAATGCTCCTGTTCTAATAGTGCTAAAGTCTAAAAAGAAAATCTGTTTGTTTGTTCATTGTACATCAATAAAAACCGCAACCTCAGCTTGACTTTTCCATTTACGATTCAGATTCAGTTCAGAGTGGAAACTGGAGTGTATTGCAATGGCACGTGAAAACATTTGTTTCCATTAAAGTCAAAGTCATCAAGAGAAATCCTTTTTAAGAGTCATTAATTAAAAATGGTTTATGTTCACGAGAACGAAAAACTCGTTATAAAAGAATTCTTCCGTTCATTACTCCGGTAGGAAACCTAATACTGTTTCATTTTGTTAAATAAGTACTTACCTATTCTTTGCAGTTTAGGGAAAGATGCGGGTCGTAAGTATGTATAATATCAAGTGATACTTATTTATATTCTCTGAATTCTTAGCTATCCTCTTTTGATTGGGTAGGTACATTGTATAATTATTACTGTAGTTTTTGGTATCGTATATCCTTAAAAAATGATATAATTTTCGATCCTTCTGTAGCCTTCCAAGAGTACATACATATGCCTTTCTGATAATATCTCTTTGTAGTAGAACAGTAGAAGTAAACCTACATACTTAAATCAATTTAATTAAGTACGGTTTACACGTTTTTCTCATCTCAGCTTATTTGCCCTTCACAAACTTACCATGTTCCAGCGGTAAAAGTCGTATACAGTCATTCTTAAGCCACCATAACCATAATGATAATTGATGACTCAGGTTCAAAATCTCCGTAAAAATATCGGAAAGGTACCATAAGCATTCCCTAGGTGGAATGTGTAATCAAAAAAATCCAGTTCAATTTGTTACAAGACGACATTTACCCATTCGTCTAAAAATAGACGATGTGTATTTGTACATCAAATTTTACTCTCTCAATCAATGTTTTTACAGTAATCTCTCTCGCTCTTCATCGTCACAATCATCAGAGTCGATGAATCCATTTTCATCATCATCCGTCTCGAAGGAGTCATCCGTGTTTGATCCTTCGTCCTCGTAGTGTATGGCGTAGTCGTAATGATCCTGTTCCAAAAAGACATAAATACAATAAATTGGCATTTGAAATTTCAATATTTGCTGTCATCAAAAACCGAAGTTCTTGCGAAGTTTCAAGACTGAATTCTCTTTGATCTTTGGAAACCCTCAGATCATGAACTCAACTCATGAAACAAGTGTGTTTTGCATTACAAAATATTATGTACAATGGCGAATTAAAGTGTGGCAAGCTTGAAATTCGCTTGGAGCATTTGCCTTTGCTTTACTAGCAAATGAAACAGCCATCATAAAATGAATTCACTATTATCATATTTGCAGATATAAATGCAAATCATTTCATTTCTCTGTTCTACCAGTCTTGCTTCATGAATAAGTACATATGTACAATGTATCGTCTCGTCTTATCTGACTTCTTTTGTGATGCTAATCAAGTCAATATTGTCTGTGCTTACCATTTGCTCTCGGTGGTATTCCAAAACTTCACGACTTGGAAAAATGCTGTCGCACTGCAGGCACCTACACAGACAGGGAGATAAAAGGAATCGTTAAAATTTCCAATTTTCTCAAGAATCGTACATATCCGCAGCTGTATTTCTTTCACTCTAATCCCAACGGACAATACTACACACCTTAATTTTTAAAACGAGAGTAGAATCGAGTGATATACAGTTTTTGAATGACGCAAAAAGTACATTTAATTTAATGGGCAACACGACCTTTTTCCGTTTCCGTTTTCCTCTCTTGGGGGGAACTGCGACGCATTCCATATATTTGGCCGCAATTTGTCTTACACGTCGCGCAAGCAAAGAAAATCAAGCGTACAGAACAACCTTAAATTCTGTCCAGTATCTATCCTAACAGTCTACTAATGTGATATGGGGGATTTTTTTTCATATGAATAAGAGAATTACGCTTTAGTTTAGCCTAACATCCGACTTTCTCCCACACATTCATATTCAATCACTGGGATTCGAGTAAAACGTTATAATATTATCGTTTTTTAGCTAGAACTCCATCAGAGAGTGCAAAACGATGTTCTTTTTTCCATCGAAAATCTCTTCTTTTGCAGCATAATAATTTTTTTCTAAGCTGTTTTGTATTCAGCTTATGTTACCGAGAGTCCTCTGTCCTGAATTGAATCTTCCTACTCACACACTCCTTATTCACTTCTTTTTTATATTTCTCTCATCAGCCTTAAAAAATCATTAAAACTGCAGACTGGAGATCGAGCAAGCAAATGTGTATGGCACGTTTGTTAACTTAACTTTTCCTAACGAAGTGGAATTATAGCTATGAATGGAATGAACAAATTTTCAAAAGCGTTTTCTTTCATGGAGGTTTACATTCTACTAAAAAAATTTATTAGCTTCGGCTGAGTTGATTGAGTAATCCACTTATTCCATTTCGCTAGTTCAGTTCAGTTCCACTTAAAAAATGGTTCTTTTATGCAGTATAATTTTGCAATCGCAAAGATGCCATAGTCATGCCATGCCATACACAGACTGATTACGAATGGAGAATTTCGCACTAAAAAATTTGTCTTTCCCATCATCTCTATTCTCATTCGGCTCACCAGTCAGTTAGTCAGTAACGTATTGCAATGTACTTTTGGAAACATGAAATGGGCTGTGGACCATGGACAGCTTTTTTCAACTCCGAGAAACAGTAAAAATTTAATCACCCACTTGCTACTCACAGCACAAAAACTACAAAATCACGCCATATTTCTAGCTTTTTAATTACGAGAAAACTCACAATCACAATCAGGAAATATGATATTAATATTTTACGCGCCAAAGAGTCTTTTTGTAGTTTCTCACGAAAAACGTTGTAATTAAGCTGTTTTGTTCATTATGAGTGGAATGGGAGAATGGGAGCGTAATAAAAATTCATGTGGAGACTTCCCAACAGACTCAAACATCCAATGTTCTTGTTCTATTTAACTCTGACATTTTCCCATAAAGAGCAGGAAATTTAGGAAAAAGAACATATTTTTTTTTCGCTGAAAAAGAGGGGAAAGGGAAATGGAAATAAGAGCTCACACTGGAAATAGAAAGCGATTTCCTCTTTTTGCAATTTCCGTCAGATTTGGTTTCCTATTTGAACGCCAAAGTAAACTAACACTGATGAACAATCCTGTGTTTTGTCTCCTTTTTATTGTTACTGACAAAGTATGTGTGTGTTAGGAGGGAATTATTTGCGGGCGGAATATTAATAATGAGCATGATAATACGAAATGCCCAACGAGGCATACTCTTTTGTCATGTCAGATTTTTTAAAAATAAACTAAACAATTTCTCGAGGAATGTAAAAAATTACGACTCGTCGATTTCGGAAATCCGTAGAAATGGTGTATGGAGACTAAGAAAACAATGTTACATATAAGTATTAACGAAGCCAAAACACATGATGACCTCTTAAACGTAAATGTATTTACATGGAGAATATATAAGTATATTTAAAAAAAGTAGTCAACATGTTTTTCGAATGGACTGCAACATATTGAGTTGATAAGTATTAAAAAATGAAAGAAGCATGGGTTTTATTGTTCTCCGGGAGAGAATCAATCAAAATTCTTAATGAGAATGGAGGCGTAGTTGACAAATTGATAAAAGTGAGCATGCATTCTTACAAGAGAACTATATATTCCGCTTTCACGTAACTTGTTTTAATAAGTGCTCAAATTCAGACTGTATCTCATTAAAATTGGGCAATGAGACGAAAACGTGAATTCGATAATGATGATAGGAATGCAACAGGAACGACAACTTTTCAAAGGAAGTTTCTTTGTAACGTCATTTCTCGTTTACTCGTCATTATTATGATTGCTTCCACTCGACCTATTACAAAACGTGCATCGATTCACCACGACAGAAAAGCATAGCTTTTTATTATTTAAGTTTCGAGATAGGGGTCAGAGCCACACTCATTTTGCCATACTAAATAATTAGTCTATTGTTTTTCAATACCATTCTCCAGCAGCTTCTTCTTTGTTCCTCACAACAACATCCTGTCATTTTTATTTTGCAACCCTGATCATGACTGTGACTATAAAAGAAGTGACAGCATTCAACACCCTTTGAAAGCGTTGATGAAATCGGAGAAGACATGATGTCTAACGCTTCAATCTCGCAATTATCAGAATTGTGGTGTAGTCTCATAAATATCCTACGTGGTTCTTTATTTCAGTCATTGTCTGTAAACTGGAGAAACCAAAAAGGACTGTCTTAAAGGATGAAATGGAACACAGACGAAAACATATTTTCCCATCTTCCAATTTGAAAAAAAAAAATCTACTTTCCTCAAAGCAAAATCAATTCTTTTCTTGGCGTTCTTCGTTGGTCAATGAGATGGTATGTCTACAACATAAAGTAGTGAAGTTTAGGGCCAAAGGCCACATGTGGATTCCAAAAAATGAGCTCACGTACGAAATTTCATTCGCCTTGATTCCACGTACATGGGGCGTCGTACGCCACGACTGAATCGATTTCTCATGAAAAGTATTTATTAATAGATCTTCCTTGCGTAGAACAATGAACGAGTAAACGAAGCAAAATCACAGTATTAAGAAATTCTTGTTGATATTGCTTACACATGAAAGTCTTAAGAAAGAAAAATTTCGTCATAAAAAATATAATTTGCTGATTCAAATTACAGAGAAAAATTCCAGGTCGACCTTTCCCTGAGGGCCCTTGAAGCATTTCGGTGGTCTACTAAAGACGAGTGAAATTATCCGCTTACCTTTACTAAGCCATAGCCTGCCTCCACATAATGTCTGACATTTACTCACTCATTCTCATATATCCCCCAAAACTATATAGTACTTACGAAAGAATTCATATGGTACCCTCATTTTCTTTATGAGGCCGTTCTTCTCCACGAGGAAAATTGTTCGTTTTTATATGATTTTCCCATAAAAAAAGAAGGGAAAGGAACAGCAATAAAACTGGAAAATATCGCATTCCCCCACCCTCTTCACTTCACATATGTATACAAGAGTTTAACTTTCTTTTTAGTGGAGCAGGGTTTTTCTCTGAAGTGATTTCATCATCACTTTTTCTTGCACAATAGTTCCGCACAAAAGTGCCACAAAAGCGATTGTGGAAGAGACTTAAAAGAACTTAAGCAGTCTCACTCTCACTCAAACCAGCCCGAATGTGTAAATGTGTGGTTTGGTTTGGCATAACCTTACTGTTCCGTATAAATACAGTCAATCGCAATCCTTTTTTCCTTCTCTATTTTAAAGCTTTCGATTTCTGCTTAATGAGCTTTTGAGCTTTACGAATTCCAGTCGAATGGAAATGCTTTTATTTAGGAGTGCTACATATGGACAAAATAGTCCACTTCTTTTGAAAGTGTTTTTTTGTGAATTGATTGCATTAGTCGTAGATACCGTTTGTATGTACATACTCTCGATATGTAAGTGTTTTACTTTCTTTTGCAACGTAAAATGTTCAGAATTTAAGATTAGTTTGGGAAGAGAAAGTGTAATGCTTACCCATAATGACGCTTTTTCCTCTGATGGTCTGCCAGTTGTTTCAATGTGGGGAAAGCTCTGTCACAGACATCACAGGTGAGACGATCCACCTCATCATCTGGAAAGTAGCATAGAATAGAATACATGTAATAAATTAAATGCATCGTAAAACATTGGCAAATTCAGCAGAAAAAATACAATGTAATCTAATCTCAAGTGACATTTATTTCTGAAATTGAAATCCATCTATGCTAGAAATATTTTTTTAATAATAATTGGCAAAGGATAACGCAACTTGTGATCTGTGCATGACGTAAACGGATTCATGATTTACAGCTCAGGTTACTTTTCATCTGTTCTAATAATCCTGACCTAAAAAGCCTGTGATTTTTAAAAGCTCTATGGCTTAATTTGACTTTTAGACATTTTTTGCCTTGCAAAGCAAAGTGGAAAGTGATTCGATTTTCTTTGAAAGTAAAATGCCATTTGATATGTGGAGTGCTCCCACGAATGGAATGTGAGAATGGAAAGATGTAGGTATGATGTTGAGCGAGGAACACTGGGAAATCTAATTTCACTCTGTGGTGTCATTAGCACAACCCCGTTGCCCGATTGGAAATGGCTTTTAAAAAATAAACTACGAACCGACTGACTTTGCTTGCTTGGCTTCACCACAATACGAGAGAAAAATAACAAAGTCCGGATACTAGTCTAAACTATATACCACTAATGGCATCGAACCATAAACCAAGCCAGACGACATTGCGTGGTATCTCAGAAAGGAAAGTGGAATGGATGGGAAGAGGAAATGAAATCAGGAAAATTGAGTTTGATTCGAAAAACACACACTCACAACCAAGTGGAATGCCATTAGTGCTTACTGTCAGGCAAGCCAAGTCAACGACTGATATCCCTTTGCTTTGCCAATATGGAATGGTGATTTTGGTGACGGTGATTCCTGAGCTGAAGCCACTAGTGTATAACTAACTCTCTGAAGAGAATTTTTTATGTCAGTGGGATTTTTTCATGTTGCGCGCCTGTCACAAGGAATGACACACGATATCGGAAGAATGTCTCCCACTCGAACTTCAGCTTGTGAATTGGAGAGATTTTTTGTTCGACTGCACCATGCCTATATGTAAAATGATGTTTTTTTTTGGCTCATGGAATATCATGTTGCAAAAAAATTGTTCCAGTCCAGGGGCAGTGACTAGAACGAAGTTTACAAAGTTATTTTTTTACCCGGAATTCCATGACATGACATTAGAGTGTGTGCCATGCCATTGTATTACATGCATTGGCCACTGTCCAAACTAATGGAAGCATTTTTATGTTTCCAGAGACGCGTTGACGATCCCAATTCATGTCTTTATCTGTTTTAGCCATTACCCTAAGCATATTACGCCATTTGAGTTGACTTGAAATTCTTGGAAAAAAAGAAAGTAAAAATATTGCGGTGGGTCTTCGCCTAAAGAGGAGGGACAGTGTTTTACAGTTTCATTTCCATCCAAATTTTTCTTTGAAGGAAGAGATTTATGATAAGAGATAAATGCATAATAAAGAATAATAATATGGGGAAGTATTTGATGCTGGTTTATGACGTGGCCAAGATTATCATAGGTAGTTTCCTAAGACATTCAAAATACTCTCAGCTCTCATATGAATTCACTGATCCAAATGATATTATGAACGACTTTTGCTTTAGAAAAAGAAAGAAGACTTTCCACTATGGAACAGTATACTCACCCAAGTCTGAAACGTATTCCTGATCCTGGTTATTGTTGTTACTGGCAAAGTGCCAACTGGAGCGCTGGGCATTGTCAGAATGAATTGGTGGTTGTGGAGGTGGTCGTGGTCCTAGCTTGGTCTCCACTCGGGACTGTTGGGCGAAAGGTGTGAGAGCTGTTGCTATCACTGGCACCGAGGGGAAAGGAGTGCTGTAAGAATTCTTCATTCCAATCAAGGTTTTCCCCCTTTTTCCTGTCTCCTCCTGAATTGAAAAGGATGTTGTGGTTTCCCCCTTCCCATTTCTCTGCACCGAAGTCTCCAAAGAAGTGAGTGATGACGGAGATTCTTCTGTAGCCAGGCTTATAAGATTAGCGGGTTGCGAATGGCTCTTTGGTGGGCCGGTTCGGAGGCGGTTGTACCTTGTTCGATTGCTCTGCCGACTTGATCCTTTGATTAAAGAGAGCAAAGACACGTATCTTGAAGAAATCTGACCACACCAGGTAACTACTATGAATTGGGGCTAAATGACACTGACAGAGACTTACCCTTGCTTGATCCATTCATGTTGCTCGTGTTGCCCCCACCACTTCCTGAGAATGACCAATTGGTTGTGGCAGATGTTAGGTTTCGCCACATATCCAAAAACATTTTCACCGCGACCATGATTCTTGACTTTTAGAAGAGGTTACAAATATTTTCTCCGTGCCAAGTACAACTCAAGTCAAGCAATGACGAAGAAGAAAAAAATGAAGTTGTTTGATTGAACAGTTCTTAATGGTGCTGTGTCGCACCTTTTTCTCAGCTACTCGATATTTCCCTCGTCGATGTAGTGCTTATTCGTCAGTCCATTTGTCTTTTTTTATGTTCATAGCTTCCCATTTACATTATCGTCACTACCATATCCCCGAACAGAAATATTCCGAGTAAACAAAGAGCGGCAGAGTCGTGTAGTGCGACAGGGGAAAATGACACTCTCCAACTTTTGAAATAATTTACCTCCAGCAAAAATAAAGCCTTCTCTTTTTCCTCTCTTGGAATTTATTTCTTCCTTTCCTTGTATTGTGATAGAAAAACAAACAAAAAAAACTCTGGAGAACAACTTTTAGGATTGGATGATGATATGCTTTGTTCTATTATTCAGAACAATGTGGGCTCTGGACTGGCCCCAGTGAATGCTGGAGGCAGTGTTCCGTACTCCAGTCCAGTCTCCTTAGCTCCCACAAGGAAGAAGAAAAATGTAAAGCTGAATTGTACCGCTATGCAATGCTGGATCGATATGCTTCTAGTAGTATGTATGCCACTAGGAGTTGTTATTCACGAGGTTGCAACACTCGGAATGAGAATATGAACGGGGGAATTCCATACTTTTATCCAGAGCTCTTTTTATTGTGCTCCTTCCAAGTTCCTGTCATGTCACGACAAAAAAAAATCTACTGGAGGAAAAAAAAAGTTTGCTGTTAGCCACACGGCTCCTTCTCCTTCATAGCTCACTTGCTTGCTTGCATGAGAATGTTAATATAGGAAATGGGAGAAAGTGCTCAAAGTAAACTGTACCTACTATACTTACTTGTTCATAGAGAAGGCAAGAGATTGGAGGAGCAGAAGAACCAACTCATCGCCGGCGTCATTGCATGAGTGTAGTTGTAGCAGTAACAATCTGCGATAGACGAAGAACAATCTTATGGGGCAAGTGTAAATGGCACATTTCTCATCCATTATGAATCCAAGGTACATTACAAAGACAATGACGAAGCCAAAAAAATAAATACATTTGTTAAGTGAATGTTTGGCTTGGCTTGTCCCGAGTTGATCCAAAAGGCACGTTATCAAATGGATGCGACCTGTTATTTTTTTAAACAGTGAAAATGGGAACCTTATTCAGGAAATGAGTGAAATCCGATTCTTAGTATTTCACATAAAGCAGTCTACCTTGTACACAAAACTTGGGCCGTGAACAAAGCTTTTAAATTCTTTATAATATTGCCGTACGTTAGCATTAATTTCACGTTGCCCCAAGAACAGTTGGATTTTAAAGTTGATATGAGAAAATTGAAAATCTACGCCAGCTGCATGAAATTAGAAGTAATGAAGTGTTGACCTGTCTATTCCAATTCCATTTAAGCCGCGGGTAAAAAATTATAAACTTTGTTTGAAAAAACCAAGTTAATGTTAATAATAANGACACACAGACACACAGACACACAGACAACCCAATCGAAATCAATACTCCGCTGATGACGTCAGCTACGTAATAATGGAATGAGAAGAGGATTCCATTTTCGTCCAAGGGAACTTTTCTCGAGATTCCTTTTTTCCTAGAAAACTATGTAAATTGAAAGTGTTAAAAGGAAAGTTGCGTTGAGGTTTTCGTCTAAGGCTTATTTCATAATCACTATCATTTTGTATGCATGCAACACTAGACTACCATCACCACCAGGACCAGCTCCAACGCCACTAGCCAAACCACAAAAAACTTTTTTGTTTTCCTCCTCATCATTTTCCCCTCAGCGTCCGGTCCAGTCCAATTTTGTCCTACAGGACCACTCCACATTTTTTTAGAGAGTCTACAAAACTATGTGTATATAGCTATTCAGTAATTCCTTTCGAGAAAGTTTTCTCCTTCTTGTTCGTTGGAAAGCATCATCAAAGGAATCTTGAAACAGACCAGTAAAAGCCAAACTTGTCTTGTCTTTGGGCGACTATGAAACTTTCACGCGAAAGTGAAAGCAGCTTAAAAACTATTTTTTTCTCATCTGTTGAAACATGATAAGAAGATGAAAGTGAGGAGTTATTTGAGCTGTGAAGAATCAGAGAATAGAAAAGAATTTATTTTTCAAGAGGTTTTCTTCGCCTAAAACATAAAAAACACTCCTCTCATTCAGCTCAACACTTTCTGAAACTTTTCTTGGAAATGAGTGAGTGGGAATTTATTTTTGAAAAAAAAAATACAGATTACGTTTATGTATGTAGTATTCCGGTCGGCTGTGAAAGTGGATACCAAAGAGGAAGGAACATGAAAAGTTGTGATTACGACATGACATGCCAAGAGTGAATGGATGATGTTTATTTTTGTGGGAAACATGGAGGTGGAATCCTTTTTAGAAAGAAAAACTTTGTGTAAGATACCTAATTTATTCTGATGATACTGTTGCTTAATTTGTCAAAATACAAAAATGAAGACTCGGATAATCTTCTCATATTAACAAACAATTTGAAAGACGGACCGGAATAAGGGATGCTCGTCAAGAGAATACTTACTTAAGTAAATGATGAATGGAGAAAAGTTTTTCAATGAATTTGGTTTGATTTTTGGTCGTAGTATCCATCACTTTCAGAAAGACTGACTCGTACGGTGGTATGTACTTATGAAGAAGCACAAATTAAAATTCCGAGAGGATAGCTGATAGCAAACCTTTATCCTGCGTTAGAATGACCAAAAATCGAATGTGTATTATTTTACAAGCATATTTATATCTACTAAACCCTGCATGACATGGTCTTCCAAGTTATCTTTTAAATAAATAAAGGACTTTCAATGGAATTCCTAAAGCATTTCAAATTACATAAGATGTTCTGCTTTTGAAATTGTAATGCGTAGTATATAGATATTTATTGGAATTGAAACCCTGTTTGATTTCTTGAATAAAAAGCTGCTTTTGCTTTGGTTTATCTTTATCGCGTTTTCCATTTCGCTCTAGTCGTTCATCACTTTTTCGTTTTTCCAGTTGACACGTGACATATTATCTAACTTATATTTATATACATTCTTTTGCAACTTTAGTTCGAATTGCGGTCCAAAAAGGCATATTCTTTCCACCTATTCTATCCAATACGTTTTCCTTTCATGAAACATGTTCGATTTCGAGAAAAGCAATTTTCTCCCTTGATACCTCTCTCGTGATTCAGGATTGAACTTAAGAATCAGGCTATTTCTTCACTTCCTAGTCAAGAGAGTCACGAATGGATATATTATGTGATCCAAAAAAAAAAAAAAAAAAAAAAACATTTGCTTGGTTGTTTCAGAAATCGATTCATCAACATGGGAAAAGTTTTGAAACTCATTTTATTTTTATTCTGAAGTGTAAACCACATCACCTCCACTCACAAGATGTTGGCGTTGGTACTAAGTAGGTAAGTGTAAGTAAATAATGCGAGTGTGAGTGAAGGGTGGGCTGACCTTGAATCATGATCATGATCATCGCCTCTGAAGCCCCACAATTGAAGCGTTTCTATTTATTATTCGCTATCGCCATCATCATCATCATCACGTTTGATCCTTATAATAGTAAATAAGTAAAATGGAAAGCATCAGGTTCTGAGACCTGCTCCGAAATTCCGAGAATGAATGAACGAATCGATTGGAAATGGTGGAAAAGATGAATTGCATGAATAAACCCCCAGAATACTAACGTCAGACAAGAACAAAAAAAAGGAAACTGTTCAAGGTCGGATCGACAATCAATTCGATGTAATAATATTCCCCTCGCACTTTTCTCTTCAATGGAGAATGGGTAATAGGCATGCTTAAAGGAAAACTGCCCGACTTCTCATTTCCGCCTAATACAATCCATTTATTATGCGCTGTAATGACGGGAATGAATGAACGAATCGATTGGAAATGGTGGAAAAGATGAATTGCATGAATAAACCCCCAGAATACTAACGTCAGACAAGAACAAAAAAAAGTATACTGTTCAAGGTCGGATCGACAATCAATTCGATGTAATAATATTCCCCTCGCACTTTTCTCTCCAATGGAGAATGGGTAATAGGCATGCTTAAAGGAAAACTGCCCGACTTCTCATTTCCGCCTAATACAATCCATTTATTATGCGCTGTAATGGGTAGAAATAGCATGAAACGCAATGACTTCTTTGCCACTGACATGTCATGCTTTACTTTTTTATTGCGCAAATAAAGAACAACAAAAGTCAGCCGCTGGAGAAATCATTGGATCATTTGGCATTGACCAGAAGAAGCAGCAGTTCGTTTTTCGTCGATTTGTGAACATTTTTTCCTCTAGTCTTTCTGTATTGTGATGAAAATACTCATGAAATGAGCCAGTAAATGTAATGATGACGCATAATGTGGTCATTAGTTGAACGCAAAAAATTGCCCGTAATGAACAGTTCTTTTATTCTAATGGTTCTTCATTCAGAGAGGAGGCAAGCAAACGGAAACAGGAAGATGGAGTGATGATACTGATGCCATTAAAGCAGCTCTCATTTCCCCTTCACGGAATACTAGAGTACCAAGAAAAAAGACTTTGTGAGCAGCAATTTAAGCAGAAATTCCAAAGGAAAGCTCCTCAAATTTTTATTGGACTCTTGGTATTACTGCCTACGCTGACACAGTTAGTCAAGATAAGAATTAAATTTTCTCTGAAAAAGGTTTGCAAAATGAACAAACTGCCTCTGTGAGCAGCTACTGTAAAGCTATTTTGTTTGAATTAAATTTGCAAAATAGTGTCCACGAAGGAATAAAAACGGAACCCTTTAAGCACGATCTGATAAAATTAAACTACAAGCTCCTTTTATTTTTGTATGGCTATTTTGAAAGCGTAAAGTATGAACGTGTGTACTCTTGAGATTACGATTATGATCATGATCATGTTTACGATGACTGTGGCAGTATTTGTGATAATATCGTGATTACTATACTATGGCTTGTGGTATATATTGTATTCCATGATGGCGTCACTCCCTCGGTATCCCCTATCTTCATGGCCTTCGGCATTTAAAATAGTGTCAGCTCGACAAACATGAGCTGACCACAAGAAGAACACGAACATGTTATGTTATGTTCAAAACTTCATCCCAAGAGTTGCATTGTACTTATTGTAATGCAATGTTTGTTTGTTTGCTTTGCAGAGAAAAAAAAACAAGTTTTACTTTTAGATTTTCATCCATATTTCATATTTCCTTCTCCTACTCATGAAACTCTATTTCCAGGGCTTTTATTTCCCATAAATATTCACACTGGATGGAGTTTGTGCTCGAGAGAATGGAGTTGCATTGAGTGAAGATTGGGATTGGGAGCACGAAACGGAAAACAAGGACCAACAAACCATGGAGAAGCAAACGTGAGTATCCATAATCCAGATTACTTTATAACTTTTTGAATAAAACAGTTCCTATTGTTTCCCTTCCTTCCTAATCCGGTCCCTTTTCCTTGTTTGGTTTATGTTACGTGTGAGTGGGAGAGAGAAATTATCAAAATGAGATGAGCAGTGTTGCATATATAAAAATTTTAGAATATGTGACTATCAAAGCAAAAGTGGTTGGTCATTCACTTTACTAGCCTCAGCCTCACAGTAGTTAAAGTGCCCTTTAAGGGAAATGAGAAATTTATTACATCGTTCATTCTCTCTACCACAAATTAACATAGACACTGCAATGTTTTTCAGAGACGAGAGATGAAGATGACTTCAGATGGAGTAGTTGGATGAAAAGTAGTGGCACTCTATTTTTTAAGCAAAAAAAAAGTGGAAGTATGCGTGCGTGGGTTGTTGGTCTAAACGACGTCTTCAATCTTTACCATGTCGAACGAGCGTGCGCTATCTAACAGAATTTAACAACCTGAGACGTGAAAGAAACTTCCATTTTCTCTCTAGTAGAAAAATAAACGCAAAATAATTTTTGGTACAAGGTCAAAGCTATTTATTTACGATTGTTTTATGCCAACTTTCTCATCAGCTGAAATGGAAGAGAAAATGAATTGTTGGCGAAAACTTTTCAGAATCGTTTTCGCTTTCACTTCAATCAGATTTTCCAGGATTTGAATAGAATAAAGCGTGGGGGTGTATATCTGATGATTTTCTCTCCTTCCGGTAAATTGCTTCCTCGCCACAGGCAACTTTCATTTTTCAGTTTTAGATATAATCAAATAAATTCAATTCATCTAGCAAAGCCAAGCCAAGCCACAGGAAGAGATGAGATTAGATGTGCGAGTGATGAGACGAAATGAGATGTGAATAGTGAATAGTTGAATTCATGTATTTTGTTTTACGAGCAATCATGTAGAAGGAAACGACGTAGTAGAAGTAAAACTTTTCCAATTTTGATTTTCAATGATGAAATCATGCTGTTTTATCCACAATATATGGTTTTGTTTATTTTAAATGCTTTTCCCAATTTTCTCCCGAGTGAATAAATAGTACTGCTCTTTAGGTTTAGCGTAAAAGCGTTCTAAAATGAGCAGCAGAAACACAACCCTTTACTCAACTTCTGAAATCCATTGAATTAAATAAAGAACAACTAATGTTGTGGCAGATTATGGCATGTATGAGCGTTACGCCAACCACGTCATTTCCATCAACGTCTTTTCAACTTCACCTGAAATACAGACGTAGGCATACCATCTCGAATAAAATATACGCACCAAGAATTTTACACGCGATTATTGTAAAGGTTAGTAAAGAAAAACTGGAAAGTGAAGTACTTCAATTCACGGAAATTTTACGATTTTTGTTTTGGTTCAGTGCTGTAATTGCGTCAATCGGATTTCACTAGAATCGAGAACGAGGAAGACTCGAGGTTGAAACTGTGCTCAGTAGTTTGAGTTACAGGTTTGTTTTACGGATTTCCTGCTTCATTCCCGCTATTCAGCTAACGAAAAGGACAATTTTTAATTAACTTCCACAAATTCGAGTCAATTCTAGAGCAATACAATGACGCACTATCATACTAGGCTATGTACCTAGTACATATGCGTTTTTCACTTACAATTAATTCCTTTCCAATTTTATGGCCCAAACTTTCCGACAAAACTCATGAATACTTTTTTTATAATGAAAACCGACCATAAAATATTCCCCGAAATAGCTTGGCGTATAGATGAGGAGAATCCAGAAGCAAAATGGATAATAGATCCACGGAATTAGGGTTTTTGAATTGGTATTGGTGCATAAGTTTTTATCCTTCACCATTATTTCATCGCAAGCCACGCCGCAACAAAAGGTTTGGTTTGAAGGAACGTCAGTGTTTTCAGTTGAATGACGAGGGAACGCTAAACTAAACTTCAGTTTGGAATGAAGGAAGCCCAACCAACAATGACAATCGACATTGAATGAATGAGTTGAGCTTATGTTAGACCAATAATAATAATAACCTTGTGACTATAGAACGGTTGGATGGATGGATAATAGAGAAAATGGAGTGAAAAGAGAAAGTTTTTTTGTGAAGTGACTTATTATTTTGATCCTGACATGACATGAAATCCGCTTAGGATTTTCTTTCCCAAGCTGTCTTTCAACCTACGCGAAACCAACCAATATATAGTTTACTCTGTGGAAAGGAGAGTGAAATAGGTACATAATGGTTTCATTCCGTTCGGAAGGAATGACAAATGAAATGACTATGACAGCTTTAGTCTTTTGAAAACTCAAAACTCAATTATCCTCTCTTTTATTGTTGGAATTGTCAAATCAAAAAGAATAACATCAATCAATATTTAGTACTATGGAATAAGTTTGCGAATTGATTCCAGTTTCTTGTGAAAAAAGAGATTTGCAAGTTACAATGATTTTTTTAAAATAATTTTTTACTAGATCAATTATCATAAAGTTGGAATACCCTGACTTTAATCTCCAAAAGTTTCGTAATTTGTTATTAAATACAGTTTTTTAGAGTTAATTTCGACGCTGTTCATTAATATGACCTGGTTCTCCTGTGAGCACAGCTTTTTAGTTTTAAGCTACGTTTAATTAATTTCAGTCAAGAGATGAGACATCTAGAGACTGGCAACTGCCATTCCACTTCTCGAGTGAGGTGAATGCAAGCAACCATCGAACAAAATGTGTTAACATTTTAGCAGAGAAGTAGCTAGCTCTTAAGTCCAATTCATGAACTTTGAAGAACTAGGGATAGTAGTGACTCGGTTCTTCTCCCAGAACTTCGTTGTATTAAGTTGAATCAAGAAGAACTGCCGATGCATACTAATTTGTTTGCAAAAAAATAAAGTGTCAGGACGCGGAAGATAGTGAAGAATGCTTTTTTGCTTTGCTGTGCAGCAATAAGTGTCGAATGTCGAAGTTCTGAGAACCTAAAAGCTTAGCTGTTTTGAAGGAGTGTGAACCATGAGTTTTTAAATGAATAGTGCGTGGGCTGACTCAAGAGTATCCTCTTCCTTTCTTACAACTATTCATCTTCTTTGATTGCTCCAGCTTTTCAGTTATTTTATTGCCTTTCTTCACCAAAAGAACAACACAACCGAAATAGCAATGTTTTTAGGGTAAAGTAAACTGAACTCTTGTGAAAACTGATAAACTGAGCTGGAGTTGTTGTTCTTTAAAAAATAAAGTATTTTACTAAACTATAGTTCTGAATCGTGCCATGTTATGTTCCGCCATATTTTCTAGTCCTCCTTCTTCTTTTCTCCTGTCATCTGCATCAGGCGCCCCTACATTTGCATAGATGTTTTCTCCTGTTCATGTTTTTCAAAAGTTTCCCAACTCTCTTCTACAGTGCACTTTTCAGAGAAAGGGGCTAATTAAAACAATGTTATTCTATTCTTTCTGGTTCATTTCCCTCCTCTGACAGAAGAACATGCTCCATCCATGGTTTTCTCGTGCCTCACTTTTTCTTTGTCTGGATGAAAAAGATAGTAAGGTTACTTGTAAAAATGTAAAATATTTTTCTCTCATTTCCATAATATTTGCTTTTCTTCTCCTGTTTCCTGGAAGAAAGGGAAATCTGTGGATCTCGAATGGACTTAGTATTACAAACACTCCCTAAATCCGCCAATGTTGTACCATTTCCAGCGGAATAGAAGGAGAGTCTCTTGCCGTGACAGTGATCTAAAGCAGCTACATTTCAAAAGTAGGAAAAACGTTAATGCTAGCTTTCGGCTATAACATTTTTTTCCTGTTTTTTTAGAGGAAGGATTTTCTCTTTTCTTCCACTCCATATCCTTTAAAAAGCAGTCATAGAGCTGCGTTTCACATGTTTTTCTTTTTTTCTTGGACGAATTTTTATATTATTGCCATTTCATGAGGAAAAGCTGAAGTCAACGGGAAAACATGAAAAAGGAAGGATTCCATCCAGATCTCCAGTAAAAAAGAAGGGAGACTAAAGTCGCCAAAAATAGAATTAGCGAATTACCGATATCACTATCGCCGCATGAGAGAAAATATGGAATGCTGGAACAAGCCCGTTTTGTTAGAATTCCAAAGGTGTACGCACCAAACCAATTGTTCTAGTTTTGTTTTATGTCGTTTGTCCTGTTGTGCTATGGTGTGATGTGAACGTGAGTGAGGCTTCCAGATAACAGCATTTCCGTCACCAGTCACTGAATCGTTACATATGTATATAAGCTGTACTTAATATTAGAAGAATAGTCAAGGATGTATGCCACAACAGAGAAAAACCGAAATCAAAAACGATTTGGTATCCCCCACCAGTATTCCAATTTTCATGGGGTTTTAGTATGTAACGTGTGTACGAGCACATCGTCAAGATCGTGATTGCGTTCCAGACATCGACCTAGATTCAGTTCGAGTACACAGTACATTCATTTCTTCACCTGGTTTTACTTTTTTTTGGATGGATGCCACGCAGTGGAATCGTTTTATTGTTCCTTTCCAGCTCTGCATGTGTCCTTTACATCGAAGTTGGCTTTCCTTCTCTCCTTTGCTTTCACTTTTTCTGGTAAAGTTTTAACAAGGTAAATTATATCTGAAGAACGCATGCATGCATCCTTTGATAGAGAGCTTTGTTAGGCTCTATTGCATATTTATGAGATGCTTTAACTTGTATCTGAGAAAGAAATAGGATAAATGTGCTGCGAATGTAAACGAAATGAACCTGAACCGGATACAACATACATTGCACTGATATTGAAGACTGAGAAATAATGAAGGCGGTTAAACTGAAATGGCATTGTGATGAAAGGGATCATTTTTTTACACGTTACTGATTGTAAGCGTGGGCCTTCTGAATAAATTGCATTGATGGCCCACGTGGGTGTATAAAGGCTTTTAGAAAAAGTTGCTTGAGTGATATAAAATGCCGATGAGTAAATGAGCCCACAAAACCTCCCTTTGAACATTTGTTTGAAGTCTTTTGATTTAGAAGAAAAAGTAGATAGAAACTATTGAGTAAAGTATCAACCGACAGTAATGATTACTAAGAAGCAAAGTTTTTATTTGAATATGTCAGACTTTGTTGTACAAAAAAGAAGTTTTAAAGATGTTCGTGCTGCCTACTTCTTTCTACCAAGACCGTAGCATGAATATCTTCGATTGGGATACGCATAAGCGCATGAACTGGCGGATACACCGGGTCCAGTGAAGCCTCCAAGACGGGGATCAATGTATGCTGGGAATGGATTGAAAGGACCACTTAGTCCAGGTCCCAGGCTGACGTATTGTCTGTTCTTACGGTCTTCATCAAGATCGCCTTTTGTTGAGTTCGTTGATGGGGCAAGTGTCGTCGTAGGCATTGACGAGTTACCATGAGAATTGTCGTGTCCAATGTCAACCATTCGACTATCCTGAGATTTCGGTGTCGTTGTTGTCACCGACATGTTTGCATTTGTCGCGTTTGCTGTTGCGGTACTACTATCAGGTTTTGAAGTGGATGTAGATATAGATGCTGCCATTACAACCGTCGAGAATGACAGGTAGCAAACGGCGATTGTGAGGAGGATAACTGGCTTCTGTAAATTAAAAAAACAATAAAGGTTCAATTTTTGTTTGTTTTATTAATCAAAACGCACTCCTTGTGTAGGACCACTCACCTGGGCCATCTTGAAGTATTTCCTACGAAAAACAAATGCAAGTTAAAGTTGTTTGGTCAAGAAGTGGGATTTTGATTCAGTTGTTTTTCGAATGAGATGTCTGGTTGATTTGTGACTATGATTCACGCAAGCCGCGTTATTTATACTTATTTCAAAATTTCAATTTGTCCAGTCTTCAAAATTGAGTCATCTCTTTGCAATGTTTTGAATTTGTATCAAGTTCCGTTTTACATTCACTTTTCTCATGCACATAAGACGTTTTGAATATCACTTTCTGCAGCGTACTAGTAGTACAACGCAGTTCATTGTAATGAAGTTCATTGTTAATGACGCAACAGTTATTGCTCTTCTTAAGCTGCGTACGTACATGCGTGAAATCTATCGCACGAACATCAGCAATGACAATACTTCCGCGTTGATTTCTGAATGAAGCTGCCTAACATGTACCGACGATTTGTCTGACTCGACATCATGAGTAATTTGACGCATCTCTGTGTCGCTTGTTTTTGAACTTTTGTGCATTGAATGCATGAAGAATTGCGGCATCATGTAGCAATGTAAAAAGTCAATATGGAAAATTTCTGATTCATGATTCGCAAGAACAAAAACATGCTATTTATTCAACACGAAAATTTTCCATTTATTCGAAATTTTTTTAAATTATAAATAAAATTAGTGAATCTGTACAGGACAGGACACAAGATCATTACAGAACAAGTTAAAAACATTTATTAAGTAGAGTGCATTTTTAAATCAGTTTATTATCCAGTAAATTATTGTTTTAGTATCCACTTTGGTTACTATTTATTCTCTCCATCTCCAGATTTTTCTTCACCTTGATCTGTTCCTTGTTCAGTAGTGGGTTCATTGTCTTCTGTAACAAAGATGAACGATATAAGTTACTCTAGTATTTTTTATGAGAACAACAAATTCATTAAAACAGCAGCAAAATAGGGCTTGGACGATTGATTGGTAAATGAAAAGCAAAAAAGTAAACTCTGAAACAGAGTTTGGTATCTCACTTCAATAATGTTAATCAAATCTAGCAATTTGATTTTTGCAAGCCACGTTTAATCGGTAATATAACATTCATTGGTAGTTAATTACTAAGTTAGACATTCCATATCTTTTGACGTTACTATATTTGAAATGGGTGACTGACAAATTTTAATCTCGGACAAAGGAGGGGTAGTAGGATTAAAGGCCCAGGTGAAGTTAACAATCCAAAAAGAGTGACGTTAACATGTTTTTTTTAATTCGAAATAGAATCATATAAGTAGAACGAGAAGAAAAGGAAGAAAGTTTTATTAAATCCACTAGTCACCAACAGACGCTCATGTAGAATGAGACCCTCACGACACGAATCAAGTTAAGACAACTTCCTTTAGCTTTAAGAAGAGTCAATTTTTTATAAAAAATTGGATTTGTCTGGTTTGGTAGAAAAAAGTAATTTGATTATGGAGAAAACAACATGACTCATCGTTGACTCTAATAAAAAAAACTTTTCTACGGAAGATACCAAACTCTGTTCTGACCTGTATCTTTGTTTTTCGACCTGATCTTGTCACTGCGGCTCTTACTCCGCCCAGGGCTTTTTGATTTGCTTCGTCTACCGTCCTTTGTTAAACTTTTACTTCTGCTTTTTGACTTACTTGAGTTAAGGCCCAGTGAATAGGGATCCTCTATGGACTGGGCGTCCCTGGAAAGAAATAAAGTAGGAAAATTTAAAATATATAAACTTGTAGCAAACATTTTTGTATAGTGAATCAATTTTAGAAAACAAGTTTAATTCTTTTTGAGCATGCATCAGATCATTAAAAAGTTTGGATTTTTTTTTTCGAATTAGGTGGAACATGGAAACCTACAGCCAGCGCACGTATGCAGGGGAGAACATTGGGGGCGTACCTGCACCAGTCTGCCTCTCCAGAATTTCCTCCATTTTCATTCTCTCCACACAAGCAGTTGCATGCTGAAAGTTTTTAAGAGATCATTTTTATAATACCCTCACGCTCTTCATCAACAACAGCACGAATGAGTAAACAAGATTGTGAAGCGCATCATTTAATTTATTATGTTGGGATTTACCTTTAGGTCTGTCTTGAAACAGCGCCTCATATCATCAAAGTGATGAAATTCCTGTGAAATGAACAAAATTTGTTATTCTGCAACTTCCCTGTAATGTAATAAATATAGTTTAATGTTTCGAAGAAAAATATCTCTCGTTGACCTTTGTAGTATTATCAGCCCTATACTCCGTGTCTCGAACCTGGTTGTAGTAATCCGCTTTCACCCTTTCCATGTGCTTGACAAGGCGTACCAGTTCGAGCTGGAATGACATATCAATCGAATTAGTTTCATCTGGCTCACTCAATTACAAAATTAATTTAAGCGTTTCATTTCCAACCGTGCAATTTCTGTGCAGTGTCCCATTAATCTTAATCAATATCTCGTCTCATCGTACACTACCTCAGTTAGCAGATCTAAATTGAAATTCATCGCTTCGGGAAAGGATCCGGTGTGAAGCCTCCATTCGTTATCATTCAGCTCAGCTTCCAGCCAAGCTTTATAATCATTCAAATGAAGGTCCAAAGCTTTCTCACATTCGTATCTTATTTTCCATTCGTTGTCTTCCGCTATATGAAAATAAAGTTATTTTGAGCGAACCGTTTTTATATAAATCGTACTTACGACACAACATTAGTTTCGATTAGATAGAGAAATGGTATATGGAGATGATTTATCATACCAGATCCGGTCGTTGCCACCTCGTCCAAGTGTCGCAAGTAACTTTCCAGTTCCACTATTGTCTTTTCCAGGTCCGTGTTTTCATATTCAATTTTTTCTCTTTTAACAGGAATAAAAAATATGCTATGAGCTTTGTGTAATCTTCTGCTTTTCGTAAACAAATTACCATATCACATCATGACATTTTCCTGGATTAATTCTAAATTTTACTTGTATCGTCGCTCCATGTCCAGATCGGCGAGAAGGTGACTGACGTCATCATACCGGCTCATCCTCAAAAATCTCTTCAACTTTTTACGAAAACACAAAAACAGAAAGCAGAAATGTATACTTATTTATTTATTCCAAAAAACTTTGCAATTCCAACTTTACTGAATTCGGGGAAATGCTAGAAACAACACGATAAACAAACACACCCATTAGGAATAAAAGTTTATGAGACAAAACCTCCAAAAACACTGAGCTGTGATTGCCATTTGCCCAGCAGCTTTATAGAAAATTTCCCGGCGTAAGTTTGACCCTGACATAACAAAAAAATAATGTATGCATAATAATACATTTTCACGCATATAAAACTTAACCCAACCGCAATTCTTCTCCCATCTTCTTAACTACGACACGAAATACTTCATATATAGGCGCCAGAGGAGAGTCACGTTATTTTTCCCCCCCTCACGACCGGTTTTGCTTTACTATTTTACAGTAATGCATAATCACCTCATAATCGAATCAAGGTAAAGGTGATTTTGCTTATTTTCCAAATAAGGGGAAATATTTGCGCAAAACATTCTTTTCTATTCAAGTCAACCGAATTGGAATGAATTCCATTAGATTTTCATTGGCTCATGCTGCGATTACGATTGTTACCTTCACCATTCTACTACTATTTCATAATATTCCACGTCGCATTATTCCGTATTTCATTCCGCGCACATGAGTGATTATATGATCTGTAATAAAAGTGTAAGAAAGAAATACCTTCATAAAATTTCTTTTGCTTTTCAGGACTTTGATTGTAGAATCATGCCATAATGGGCGTAAGTGAGTGCATATTCTTATACATGTATTATTTAAGTATGTATGTATGNGAATTGGAATGAATTCCATTAGATTTTCATTGGCTCATGCTGCGATTACGATTGTTACCTTCACCATTCTATTACTATTTCATAATATTCCACGTCGCATTATTCCGTATTTCATTCCGCGCACATGAGTGATTATATGATCTGTAATAAAAGTGTAAGAAAGAAATACCTTCATAAAATTTCTTTTGCTTTTCAGGACTTTGATTGTAGAATCATGCCATAATGGGCGTAAGTGAGTGCATATTCTTATACATGTATTATTTAAGTATGTATGTATGTGCCTATTTTTTGCATTTACACTGACCTAAGAAAAATTATTACCTCTGTAAAAACGCGTTTTAGGTCGTCAAGTGTGATTTCATCTGAAATGTTCTCAAGTCTCGATGAACGAAGCGAGTGATTTAGAAATTAATTACGAGGTTCACGTCCAAAAACGAGATTGGGTGCAGAAAAGGCGTGGACAAGCTTCTCATGTTCGTAAAATGGCTGTAGAAAAATCTCGTTTTTTATTTGCAGTTCCGTTCTAAAAACCTGCCTGTGAGAAAGAAGGAAGGAAGTTATTGAAGTAAAAGTAATGAAACAAGCAATAAAAATGAAACTAGGTAAGCTAACAAAAAGAATAAAGCATATTCGTCTTCTTAACATAATAAGAGTTCAATAATAATTCTAGAGATGACTAATAGTACGTATCATAAAAACTTACATTTTTTGGCCTACCTTCGTAAATTGGTTTTCGAAGAAGTAAACATTAGCTCAGAATGGCCTTGCACAGAGATTGTTTCAAAGTCAAGATTTCCATAATTCTATAAGCCTACGCTTCTCTTTACAACCTTGAATAGTAATTTTGCTTTTAAAATGAGCTTATTAATTTTCATACTTATTATTGCAAATATTTCCAAGATGTAGGTACAATATTAGCACAAGTGGACTATATGTTAGACACTGGTTCAATTAACTTTTATTGTTATGTTTTATCCTGTTGCAGCGACGTCTGGGTTTCATTACTCAACTTTTATGGTGGTATGGCCCGGTCCACACGTCCTCTTTGAGAAACGGTTTAACCTTGGAAAGGCCAGAGACCACACTACACTTGGATTTAATGTTTCATGGTCAAAGCGAGCCAAGCTGTGTTCAAAAGTTCTTTGATAACTGTAATCTGCGTTTTGTTGTTGCATTGCTTTACAGGGAAACATATGTAGAGATTTTATTTTCCACGTCATATTCTATAGCATACTACATTTGGTAATTAAAGCAAAACTATTAATTAACACAGTTTGAGAGGGAGGGAGGAGGGAAAGCAAAATCTAGATTTCGTTGTGCCATGCTGGGCCAAACCATGTGTCGTGGAGAAAAAGAAAATTTGCATGAGAGTTTTACTTTAAGTTGGAGTTAACTGCGTATGTAATCCAGCCACAACGTAGAAAACAGGAAATCTGATACGACCCCGTTTTTCTAGTTCTCTTTCAGGCCAGTGTAGCAAGAAGGAAATGCAAACTACAATTTTCGGTAACCTAGTTCCACTCCGTAGGCGGGAAAATTCCCAACCTTAACTTTAAGAGTGTGTAAGAAAAGGTTTAAAAATCTAACGCCTACATTCAAATATTTTCCTAACAATCTAACTTTTAGATTGGAAAAGAAAATTTGCATGAGAGTTTTACTTTAAGTTGGAGTTAACTGCGTATGTAATCCAGCCACAACGTAGAAAACAGGAATCTGATACGACCCCGTTTTTGTAGTTCTCTTTCAGGCCAGTGTAGCAAGAAGGAAAGGCAAACTACAATTTTTGGTAACCTAGTTCCACTCCGTAGGCGGAAAAATTCCCAACCTTAACATTAAGAGTGTGTAAGAAAAGGTTTAAAAATCTAACGCCTACATTCAAATATTTTCCTAACAATCTAACTTTTAGATTGGAGAAAAGAGATGATAAGAAATAATAACTAAATTTTAAAATTCCAATACCGTCTAAACTCAAAACTTCCTCGTTTACCCAAATCTAAATAGTCATTTTTCCTCTTTCTCCTTCACCTACAAGTTCTGTTCTAGGAATCTTATATGATCCACTTACTTCACAAATAATATAAAGCCCTTAGCCTATGGTTTACATTAAAGAAATCATGATCATGAATTCATCGGTAGTTTTAAAAACTTTCTTTTATGCGAACTACTTCAAGGAAAAAAACTTACTTTTTCCAGTTGAAGTGAAATGACCGTAATTGAATTGTCCCTTAGAAGCCCTTAAAAGGTAAGAAAAGAGAAAGTTCAGGAACAAAAAGCGAACATGGTCCTGGTTCACATAAAAATAAAGCTATCTAAGAAAAACAAGTAATTATTGCTGGTTTTCCACTACCATCCAACCGAGAC
>JAHZMX010000053.1:0-14391 GCA_027743895.1 Seira musarum
GGCATTCAATAAAAGGAGAAAGTGGAGATAAAACCAAACCATAAAATGGCTGCAAGTTTAGGAAGAGATTGATTTTAACAGTTTTAAAAGTAATTGGGTTTCCATCCTGCAGGTAAAATGGCAACCGTAAATGAAAAGATTTATTCTATTAAGCAAATTTGCATTACTAAAATTTTTTGTATCGCACTTACTGTAAAATTTGAGCTATACACTTTAAAAATGAAATAAATGCTGACACTACGCATTTATGGGATCTTTTTCACACAGGCATAATTTGTCATTTGATGGTGGTACGTCTCCATAATCACTTGGAAATAAGATAACACATGAACTTGTCCCGGATTAACCATGGCAAATATTTGACCAACTTTTTTAGACCCAGAACTTTTTATACACATCATTCTAGCTACCAGTACTACCATCATCATGTAACCTTTCATGCAGGGCAAATTTTTCATGAATGAATGATGCAGTTAACGACACTCTTTTGTTGACGAAACGGCAAACCACCTTGGTTTAATTGAAAATGTCGTTCCGTAGCTTCCAGCAATAAGCTGAGTAAGTACTGATTACGAGTGAAGGGACAGATCATCACTCATACAGTTTCGAAAACAAGAAGTGAGTGAGTGAGTACATAAAACCCGTACTAGAAGTAGTTTATCGTCACCCGGGATTGTTTTTCCATTTATTTTTTTCCCCTAAGTACATGAGTCACCTTGGGTTAAATCCTGTCGCTTGCATCATTTTTCCCGTTCCACTCAAGGTATAGAGTGTAGTACCCTTTCGTTTTTTTATATGTCAACTACAATGAAAGCCACTAACTGACACACCACATATTGTACGACATGACACATAAACTCGCTGTCACATCTGCTCTTATCAACGGGAAATTCAGGAGAAGTCAGTAGACCGAAAAAATCATGGTGAACTATAGCTTGAGCAAAAACATGATTTTCTTTGGCCTTGCTTTTTTACGCTTAAACCAATCTCTTCATGACTTCCCAGCCATTATTTTCTTTTATTTTTTTTCTGCTCAAATAAAGATTCCTTGTTTCAGCTTCGCTTACTTTTATGTGGGGAAACAATACTCATACCACTACCCTTAGTTATAGCCTGTTATAGGAGAAGAGACAATAAATGGGAAAATAGAAGGAAATGCTGAAAACAAAATAAAGATACTAAAAGTACTAACGTTGTGTGTAGAGAAAGCCTATTTTCTCTTCTGACTAGTTGAAAAATACAAAAGATTTATAAACATATGAAATTTACAAGTAGAGCGGAAAATAAAAAAAGTCAGTACAAAATAGGAAGGATCGAAAGTGTTTTTATACTATCGATTTTATTTCTGTTCGTTCCACCAAAATAGAAAACAGCGGAGTGCTTCAATCCGGTTGGAAATTGCGTTTCGAAGGTAATACCTTTTCCATCATTTTCATAACATCCTCTACAACTAACTATTTACTTCCTAATATTTTGCCAAGAGCAGTCAGGCCAAATCAAGTTTTAATCTTTTCGCTTATGCTGCACTGCGTTCTTCTCAAATTTTCGGATTCCAGTATCATTCATTCTGCTTACACTACCCATTTCAGCTCGAAGCTGTGTAGTCATTTAAAGGGATTGGTGAAATGAGATGAAAATGCCAGAAATGTGAAGACTCCGACTCGTACGTACGTATATTTTGTGTCATCAGCATTAAATTGAAATTCAAATTAGACATGCACGCATGTATATTTCTAAGCAATTCTAGTACCGTTGACTTTTCTTTTTTTGGCTTTGATTTCCGGTAGAAACTTTTTTAAAGCTCGACGAGGGTGATGCATATACATAGGCATCCATGCATACAGCATCTTTGATCGCCGTCCTCATCGTGATCATGGATCCTCTCGATTTTTTTTTTAGCAAACCGCTCATTCGTTCATCGAACTTTTTAAGTCTTTTCTGTATTTTTCTAGCTCCCTCGGCGTTAGTTGTAGTTAACGATGCGCAACGAGTAAAGGAAAGGGTTTCAAGGTTCGTCTCCTTTCCTTTCCCCTCTCTCGTCTTTTATTTTTCCCCTATAAAACTAGATCGTGCCTTTGCATTACATTTTTTTATTCTACCGCCAAAAACTATTAGTTTGAAGCAGAAGGAGGAAAAAATCCTTCTTTTTAAAATAAAAGGAAGGATTATTAAGCAGGGTAGCATTAGCGAACTGTATCGTCGTTTTCTCCGTACAAACTCAGCGTATTTTTCTTCTTCTTCCTGGTACGTCCTATCACGACCTAAGGTATAGCTACGTTCTTCAGAAAGGAAAAGGGTAGTGAGAAGCAACAACTATATCACAACTCATTTCATAAAGCTTTCAGTCTACAAAAAGGAACGCCACGCCACGCCACTCGTAATCTTAGCCATAAATGTGAGGCGAAAACTTATATTGCACATAACAGTAAAACAAGGATGTAATGTGCTAAATTGATTTTTGTTGAGGTTAAAATTTTTATGGATACCCCCAATTTCTCTCGTTTCAAACGGACAATCACAATGAAAATTTAGGAGGGGTGAAATTTACCAAAGGTTTTGGGACATGCTTTACAGCATTAAACTTGCACAGTGTAATACTGATTCCTCTATCCTTTTTAACAGAAACTAAAAATATCAAAAAATGAATGGCTCGCTTTTCCCATTTATGTCTTGTTCTTGAAAAAAGTAAGAACGCAAGTATGAAATGAAAGTATATATAATATTCTACTCGTCCATGAGTCCCTAATACATTCGAATTAAGCGTAACCTTTTGTGTTCTTTGAAAAGTTGAAACTACTACGCAAAACTGGCTGTGTGATTTAAAAAAAAGAGTAATGAGCTACGTGGAGCTTTAGCACTTGTAGAGCTCTCAGAATTAAGATTTATTGTTTTCACCCTGCCATATGGCTCAAGTCCCTTTACTAAGTAATACCCTACCTATTACGTAGAAGGGGTAAGAGAAGAGAAAGAATTTTTGCATTTTACGTACCACTGACTGAGCCAAAAAATCACAGCAGAACTAGCATGTTTCCTTCTCTTCTGCCGTCATCATTACAGATCTGCTCTTTGTGAAAGAGAACATCAAGAGTTGCTACCCATTATTGCGTCGTTAATGTATAGAACATTACATGGATTTCATTTCATACGTGTGATACCCAGAAAAAAGTAGTAGGTATATATCTCAACTAATAAGAGATTGAGTTAAAAAGAACTGGAAATATTTTAATTTTTTCCCTGCCTTTTCAATGAAAGACATTAAGCGCTTTCATGTGTATATAGAATGTACTTCGTGCACTGTTACTTTTTCTTTTCTCTAAAATTGAATATGGAGCGTATTATTTACGCTGGCTGTGCTATTTTTAGCAAAAAGTTTATAAAAAGTAAGCCTGCAAGTGAAGTTATGGAGCTTACGCAGGTATCATAATTCATGAAGGTATAGGTTAGTCACTATTGCTCCTACGTATTTACATCATTTGTCGTACTAGTTTGCAAAAAAGCTCATTGTTTAATTTAAAATTTTACTTATGTGAAAAACGAATGAACGAACAAATGTTTAAAGTCATGGATGACGTCGAAAAAGTCAAACAAAAACTAAAAATAGCTAAAGTTCAACGAGAATGTTTGAAGAAAAAGGAAAAAATATCATGCTTTAACACTTTCATTATTATCCAAGCTGCAGTTCATCTCCACTCGTGATAGCGTGATAGTTCAGCTTCCTGGAATCGACGTATGTAAGGCTGCCTTAAGGCCACAAGAAAGCCTTCATTCTATTTACAGTAGCAGTCAGACGACTTCGAAGAAATATAGAATGCGTAAACAGTTGAAATCTTGAAGGTGGTGAAAACTTTTAAATCACTACTACCACAACATTCATTCACAGAAACTGAAAAACAACAAAAGTTGTTGACTGGAAGAAATTCAATGTTGCTTCTTAACAATGTATTAATCTATGCACCATAACTTCCATCTCCCTTTGCAAATCCTCGTTTCTTTTGTAAACTTCTCATTTCACAATTGTATTTAATACCAAAGAGGTGTGAGCTTACTGTCAAAGGATCACATTTTAATCATACGCCTACGTTGTCTGGTGGAAGCGTAAAAACCTCCGTTCGCGCTCCAACTTTCACTCATTACATTACTTATTCAAGGATGTCAATGGCTCAGGCATCCCATTTTCAGTAGTTAATAATTTTTCTTTGACAACGCCCACCAGTTATTGCCAAAAATAGCTATTCCTTTGAAAACTAAACGATATATTTTGAAGCATTCTCTGACGATATGTTCTCATCCCCCTTTCGTTGGCATACTCATATGTAATTTCTCGTTTCAGATAAAATAAAAAGCATTCATCTGACACACTTACCAGGAATTTTCCTCAAATTGTTTATTAAAAACAAAATATCAATCTTTGTTGAACAGGTTTCAATACGTTTCTGAAAAACATGACGTTTTAAATTGAATACTGATCCTTTTATTTGCCTTTCCAAAAAAGATTAAAGAGGTATAAAACGAGAATGCTTACGTCTGATTATGTTGATTAAGTTACATTTGAATGTTTACTTCATTCATTCCTTTGGTTATGTGTAAGCAATGGTATGGTAAGAGTGGTAAGGTATTGCAATACATATGCCTGGAATAAATTAGCAACATTTAGTTTAGCAAGTGCAAAACAAACAAAAATATTGCCGTGAGAGTTACCTGATAATATTTACTCTAAAAATGGAAACATGAGCAAACTTTCCCTAGATTGCTTTTCCGTTGAATCGAGCCGAGCTTAAATGTTTTCTTTTTTCATGGGGAACGTCTATAAACGCATTTAAAACTTATCTCGATCCAGTGTTCAAATAAAATTTTGCTGGGTTTGTTTCACAGTGCTGTATTCATTTCCCAAGCTTTAAGATTGCTGAAAAAATGTTTACTAAGTTTAATGCGAATCTCAGTTTATTACATTCGATATGATTTTCTATCAACCTTATTTTACAAGAACTGTAGTATGCAAGTTTTTAATGTTTTTTTTTTGCATCAAATGCGATATAAGCATATAGAAGTACATATGTAGACCATCTTGAGTTATATTTATTGCACAAAAAATAGAACGTAGAGAGATCTAATTCTGCTCCAGTTCTTTTTTCTTTATGCTTTTTACTTTCCCTTATTTATTTAAGTTGACTAGCACTCGAGGCAAAATAAGCGAAAGGTAGAAAGAGATGGGAAAATCAAAAGAAAGAGTTGGTGGAACTGGCCCACCTTGAAACTTTTACTTTTCGCAAATATAATTTTATGGTGCTCGTCATACTCGTTGTCGACATCGAAAGACGCGTAGTTGATTTCATTTTCTCTCGGGCCCTTCCTCCTCATTTTGTCTGTGGAGATCATATTAAATTGTAAACAGACGTCATAACATAACTAGGAAAATGTAGGCCCGATGTTCTTCCAACCAACTTTTAGTATACAATAGGTACATTTATATTTTTTGAGTTCCTTTCCATAAACTCTCTCGCATTTATATGACTTAACTTTATGCAACGAAAATCCTGATTCAAGGTAGAACCGGATTTAGAAATGCTCTGGGCTCCATCTCATTATATTCATCCGTGGTGATAACAGTACAAGTAAGGGTGCCATTTTATACTCTCATGTTATGCTATACAATCATTAAATAGAATTCGTGGAAGGTTGAACCACTTTTGGAAGAGTGGAGCTGGAACTTGTATGCACCAATCTCCACACCAAGTCAGGGAAAAAATGAAATAGGGAATGATATCCTGGCTCTTCAGGAAATCCTTGTTGTTGACAACTGACAACCTACTTGTTCACCCATGGGAGTAGAAAAAATACGCGATATCGTTAGGTTGGAAAGATAACTAGATTTTCTTCTTTCGCATATTACATCTGAAGCGACGCAGAAGAAGACAGATTTTCTTGGAATTATTGTAATTAATTTTAACAGGAAGAAAAGATAGTACTTAAACAGTTTTGTCGATAAAAAATTGACGGGGAAAGTTAGGAATTATATTATCTACGAGGTTGTTACGCGACGAGTATCAAAGTGAATTTAAATTTCCAGACAGGTGTACTCATTCCTAATTTTTTGTGACATCCTGTCTAGTCTGTGACAGTCTAGGACAAAGTTAGTAGATATAGGGTATAGTGAAACGGTAAACCCAGGTATGTACTTATATCATACTTTAGTTGGACCAATAATAATTTTAGCTTTCATCTTTATCATGTTATTAGCAAAACATTTTACATCATCAATAAATAACCATTTTAGTATTTATGCTTACAAAAACAAATATTTTCTTTGATCATACAAAATAACGGTTCCATTTAAGTCAACCTCAGACTGTTTTCATCGCATTACCCCAATACCCTTGCCCGTTCATATCAGAATTCCTGGAATGGAGATAAGCCTTATGTAAGGCTTCGCTTGAAATTACTGTTTTTTTATCATCATCATCATCATTCTAATTCTAGGTGCAACTTAAGCACTAAAGTGGCATAGACAAGGTTTTGCTTTTATTCATAGTTTTCTTACATTTTATATGGCATAATTTTTGGAGACTGTGCAAATAAGAATGCATGAAATGGCAGAGGAAAAGGCATGCACGCATTTTATTGCCAATAATACAAGGCATATTGCGAAAAAAGCTATTTGAGCGTGAAAAGTCTTTCCCAAGAGCCATTCGAATGGAATAAAGACAAAGAACCAGGAGAATGCAGGACATTAAGGGCAAACATCAAATAACATACATTTTGTATTGCCATGTGCTTCTTATATTTGGCAAGTAGGGGTACATGTGTGTAATGACATGGTATTTAACAAGCGCATGGAAAATCAATGATTTGTTCATTACCATTTTCCTTTTTCTCTTTTGTTTTTATCATTGATCTTTTGTTCTTTGAGTACTACACATGTATCTCAAACAAAAAGAGAGTCAGCGGGAAGCGTCATATCGCATCGAGTCAAATGTCAAATGCATACGTGCGTGTGCTCTTTTGTGTTCACTGTTTGCTCAACATATGGCCTCCGTTCTCATATCTTCTGTTCTTATTTTCTTCCAAGGTTCTCTTTTCAAAAAGTTTTCTCCTCAAAAGAGAAAGCAATGCATTAAATATGAACACTCAACCTACTTTTCTAAAGTTACTTACACGTAAAATATGCTGTACCATTTCTATCCTTTTAAGACGATTCCTTTATGATGTAAAACATATCTTTTGCTTGAGATGAGGGACGAAATGGAAGTATAATATGCAGTATTTTTTTAATTAATAAGTTAGCCAATGTTGGATTTTTACTGGCGTTATGGGATGCTTTTGATGTAACATACATAATTTTAAAGAGTTTAGTAGACGTTTGTGTTTGTGAAGCCGTTTCATTCATTACGCAGTCATTGTTTGCACTGTATTCTTTTGATGCAGGTCAGTACCCTACATGTATCATGCAGCACGTGCAACCTCTCCCTTTCATACATTACTTGACTACTTTGTTCCCACAGCTATAAAAGAGCAAAACATTCTGATCCCAAAACATCAGAAAGAATGATACTTGCTCTTTAAAGCAATTCAATTTCTCCTTTCTATTATCAAAGGCATTTTAGCAAAGATTTTCCCTTTATGATGAAATCTTTTCCAAGTATTGCGCGTGCACTTCTAAGGGAAATGGAATTCCCTTTAATCTGCATCTGTCAAGGGATAAAGTAGCATCTGGAGATTACAACTATCCTCACATATATAACATAATATCCGTTTTTAGTTGAACAGGTTTTCCATCCCAGGTCAAGATGGTGATACCCATAGTTATTCTAATAAGTATGGCGCATGGAAAAATTCACAATGATGGATCTGAAGAAAGAATGTTTTTTCCAAAGAAACGTTTACTACCACTGCTACTACTACTACAGAATGTAAATACAAATGCCGTTTTAAATGTTTTGGATAAAAGAGGCACGATGGCTACTGCATAAAAATTGCATTTTGTATCCTGTATTACGTACGTATATGTAACTCACTTTACTCCCATTGCACACACGGGGTAAAAAGAACATGTATTCTGGAAAATAAACGACCTATGATATCTACCTATTTCTATAGCCTTTCAGCTAAATATATGGGTTTTGCTAGAGCACCTGGCCTAATAAACTAGAGCAATAAATATGTCTACCTTTTTTTAAAAACGGACATTTTACGTAAATCTTTTAGTGTTCTCATTTTGCCATTTTTTGGACGTTCACTGATTTTTAAGTTCATCTAATGGCTCTTAACGACAGGTTGCATATCCTTCTAGAAAAACTCAAAGAAATCCTGGAAGTTGAAATAAATTTAAATGATAGTTTTATTGCAACAATTATGATTCTACAGTAAAGAAAACGATAATAAAAAAGATTTGACCAAGATTACTATTACGCCAAAGTAGCGAGTCATTTTACTATATTTTACAGCAAACATGAAATATTTTTGCTTTTAAGCATTTTGACATGGCCACGAATTATTTAAAAATACAATTCCGACGTGTTCATCGACAAATTTAGTTTTCAGAATGCATAATTTGTTTCTAGTACTACCAGTAAGTTTTATCAATATAAATGTTTTTTTGGTATTTCAATCACGGACTTCTCCAGAGTATTCAACTCCAAATCACAGTGAATCCCAACAGCTGGTTGTTTTTGAAAAACTTCAGCATCGGCATAAATGTACACTCATCTTATTTATACTAAGAACTACCTTTTTTCAACTCCTGTCTTTTCAAAAGTACTTGTACTGATATGTGCATCGGCATTATTAAGGAATCTGCTATGATAAAAAGAATAAGAACTCTCAAAACCTTCGAAATTGTAACATGTAAAAAGCAAACAATGAACCTTTTTATTTTTGAAGAAAAGTGAAGGGGGAGTGCGTCAGGAAGACAAAAACGAACTTAATTCACCCTTTCGTTTTAGGTTTGCAAACCATATTTCTTTCAGAATAAGGCTGGCCGCTTTTCTCGAGTGTGACTTTAGTCAATTTAAATGGGAGCAATTTAAAGTAAATAGTCCTTGCATGTTGTTTGCGGAAATACAGTAAGTTCCAGTTTTTTCAAGAAACACCACACGGAATCGTTGGAAGTATGAGGCTTGTTCGTGTTGGAATGGCTGGAACTGTACAAAAAAGGTTGTTTTCTTCCAGTTGTAAAAAAGAAAGGAAAGATACTTCAACAAGATCCCCAGAGGATTTTATGCAATATCCTAACTCAACTTCACCTTTTTTACCTTCTTTTTTCAATCTGTAGGGATAGAAATCCACCGGAAGTGTTTGCAGGAAAAAGTATCTTTTTTTCTGTGTACACAACACATGTTCTAGTTGCAACATCATCGTTCCTTCCTTTTTCCACCCAACAGCAGCAGCATCACGCAACGCAACAAATTGTTGAATCTGATCAAGATAAATAAGATTGTGATGGAAAGACGTAAAAATTGAGAAAGTACTTTTTCTCAAAGGAAAATAAAAGCACCTATTTCCTTTTGCATTGAAAATGAGATTTTTCCTTTGAAAGAGGAAAGGGATTTTCTTCGAAATCAAATATTATGTATATAAAGCTTCGCAAAGATAGCATACTTCGTAAATGGAATCCGTTTTTAATTAAAATACAGAATTAACTGTGCCAACTGCTGACTAAGCATGTAACGATAATTGCGTCTTGCACTTTTACTTAAAGAAGCCATTCAATTCCGAATGCATTTGACTGGATACACTACGCCAAGTATATTTCTTTATTCTTGCCACTAGGAATATTATTATTTTTCAAGGAAGTGTTAACGGGAGGAAATGTAATTTAGCTGAAAATGAATCGCCCAACTGAGCGAATTTCCACCCCCAACCAACATCAGCCATCGTCACTCTTTTTCGATGAAACTGTCGGAAATATCACGTCAATTAACATAAAATTTCTTCCCCTTCATTCATCCTTTTTCCCTCCAAGGAATTACGAGCGACGTCAACTTAACTCCTGACTTAATGCAGAATCACCGCCTTTCTAAAAAAAAACAAAAATATCACTTGAGCATCAGAAAGAAAGTCTTTTGAGCTTCTTTCTTTCACTTTTTCTCGTTTCCCATGCAACCCACGCGCTGTAAGCTTCTGGGTCTGAGAAGTTGACGANATCCTTTTTCCCTCCAAGGAATTACGAGCGACGTCAACTTAACTCCTGACTTAATGCAGAATCACCGCCTTTCTAAAAAACAAAAATATCACTTGAGCATCAGAACGAAAGTCTTTTGAGCTCCTTTCTTTCACTTTTTCTCGTTTTCCAAGCAACCCACGCGCTGTAAGCTTCTGGGTCTGAGAAGTTGACGACGTCAAGGATAAGAAAAATCCATGAACAGAACATGCCAAACCATTACGGGACCTTTGGGCACAAAAAATGTAAAGTAGCTTGGTTTGAACTATAGTTGAGTTCAGACTTTCTTTCCATGGAAACATTTAAAAGCATTAAAAATTCTGGATGGTGGTTTGGGAAAATGATTTTTTGGGAAAAGCTGTCGTCTGAGTCGTCTGCTTCCCAGAGCAAAAAAATTCCCTTTCATATTTCCATGGTTATTTTCCATTTACCATAGGAGTTTCATGTGGTTTGTAGAAATGAGAAAGTCTGCTGTGGTTGCATTTTTTTTTAAAATTTGCCTCCTCCAAAATCTTGAAGTTGATTAGATTTTAAAGTAAAGGTTGACACTTTTCTCGGCTAAATTATTCTCCATCACCCTCATTCCCTCATCATCATAATATTGAAGGGGTTTAGCTAACTTAGGAAAAGAAGGCATGGAAGAGAGATGAATGAAATATTAATTTTTATCCGCAAGTGTCATTTTCATGGAAAGTATCCCACCCGCTAAGGCGACAGCCAATCATTGAAACTTTGTTGTTGTAAAGAAGAAAATTCAACCGGGTAAAGTTGACATTTTCAGAGTGAAACTCAAATCCACATCTAAGGACTAGAAATACTTTTAAGAACTCGGAAAGAAAACTTATCTAAGCTAAGGTCTGTAATGGCTTTTGTCTGTGTCTACCTACCGCTTATTTTCGTACCTCTCACTCTCATATTCCTTCTCTGGTTTAGGACTGTAATAAGCTGTACTTAAAATTATTACTGCTATTATTTTGCGTAAAAACCCATGGACTTAATAAGGACGTAACGTGTACCCTTCTAACCGATAAGATATGTCTAGAAAAGCCAAAAGCAATTTTCTTGGAATAACGTTGCTCTACTAGTCTGAAAGCTTAAGTATAAATCCTGGAGTTTTTTTGTCTTTCTCGATTCAAAGTAAATATTACAGTGAAAAATTGAGCCTTTTGAGATACTTTCATTTATCATTCTTTGCAAAGTTCTTTGCATCTAACCTACTTTCCCCTTTTTTAAGTTTTAGTTTATCGTTACTAGTTACTGGCAAGTTGAAAGTTACTTGAATGAAAGAGAAGTTTTTAAAGGAAAAAATCTCATCTTGTTGATACGTCCGTATGCCTGTCTACATTGGTTTGGTTTCGTGTTTCTTCAGTCCGACTTGATTCTAACGGTTTTTAGTTGTTCACTGCCAGCAGTGTCGGTTGTAGTAGTAGTAGTGATACTTTTTTCCAAACTAGAACAGATTCTAAAGGCTGTCAGTATCTATAGCTTAATACTCCTCCCACTCCAATGGCTTCCAGCAAAGTTTTTCATTATGAACAAAAGTTTTACAAAAGTCAACCCTCTTTTCTCTATTTTTCTTCTATCTTCTATTCTCAAAAAGAGATATATTTAGGGATATCTGTAGCGAAATATTTTTCAAATAAAATATGTATCGCATAAACTTTCAATAGAACGAAAGAGAACAGTTGGCTCTGTGGAATCGTCTTCCATTTTGATGTATAACTTGTTTCCAACTGTGTCTAGGTATTCAGGTTTCAATGTTTCCCTTGAAAATTGATATACGGTTGATGTTTTCTCCTCTGTTGCAAAGAATTTTTTCAAATTCAAAATATACGAATGAACTAACAGAGTTTTCCATGGATTTTGCACGCATGAAAATGAGTTGTCCAAAAATTCAACTTGCGCAAAATGTCAAAAATAAAACTGAGGAAACTTTTTATTATGTATTGTGACGGTTGAACAAAAAAGTGTTACATGAAATGTAAAAATGCGACATATTGCCTTGAAACCTAAAAATAGCAAGAAGGAAAATAGCTAAAAAAATGTTACTTTTATGAATATATGAGTAAAAGTTCAGTTCGATCCATTTGTGTATTATGTCATTTCAAGATAATACACACTTTTAACAACAGCGGGAGCATGGGAATCACGAGGCGATTCTAATTGCGAGACGCTATAATTACGAAATAGTTATTGCACTTGTACTTCCCCTGCCTAGAAATGAGGATTTTAGACCCCTGGAGTAACCAGAAGATTAATGGATAATTATAAAGCAGCAAATATACCCACAGTAAAAAGTTTTTGGGTCACAGGACCATAACGGAAAGCTGTTTTGTATCATCGTCACTAAAAACGAGCAGTAAAGTTCTTCTAGGGAGAATTTGATGGAGGAAAAGGCGGAATTTTATGTGGTAGGTAGGCCACCATAAATATTTATATTTTTAGGTTTCCTAGCAAACAGAGCGTTTTTGCATGAAACAACCCTTTGCATTTCTTGTGTGAGGAAATCTGAAAACAAGTAAAGCCACGATTCGATACTATCCTTGGTCAGAGGAACATAGTGGAAACCCATTCATATTCCTAATGCATTTTAAGAGAGGACCACCGCCATTAAGACCATCACCACACACCAGAGAGAATGGCCTTGTCAGAGCCTTTATACGTAAAGTTCCACGCTGCTGATTCCAATTTCTTTATTCCATTCATTCTTCGTTCATCGGGTTGCCAGCAAAGTCTGCAGGAGCTACAAAGGCATAGGTATACTTTTCTCTCTCTTTCTCTCTTCAATCTTTACCGCCACCACCACTACGACTATATACACCAACTCACTTTTGTATACATTAGTTTTTTAAAAGAAAAAATGTTGAAGTAGCATGACCCACTGGAGCAATTTTCATCGTGAAAACCAATTTTAGTTCTAGGGTTAATTTGCTTATTACAGGACGTCAGATGGTTCCTTCAGAGTTTTGGGAGATGTAGAAGTTAAAGGGAATGAGAAAGCAAGGAAACTAGTATTAGTGGTGAAAAACGTGGTAGTAGTGAATAGCTTCTGTGAAAGAAAAAAACTTCGGCATGTTACCGTCTTCTTCTTCACTTTTTCCATCCATGTGTCTGCATGACACAATGCAATGGGGAAAATAGGAAAAGATGTTTTCCTCTAAAACACCTTCATGTATGAGTTTATATGCACCATCAGTCTTTTCACTGTGAATCTACTATGCGGAAAGAGTTTTTGAAGGTAGGTACGACTTGTGGTACTCGTGGTTGCTCATGTTCTCCTACTGATTTCATTCTAATTCTTATGCATATTATCCTTACAAAATTCCTATATGCATTTTCATCTTCGTTTCATTTAATACCAGAGTTTTGAGAGCATGAACTACCAACTTACCAACTACCTATTTCCATTTTACTTTTCACCCTTTCTTTCCCTTTCTCTGTGTGTCAGTATGCAAGGAGTGTAGCTCTTGTATGGATTTAGGTCGAGAAAAGGAAAACGACTTTTAATTCAGTATTCCCATTCTCTGTGTGTCAGTATGCAAGGAGTGTAGCTCTTGTATGGATTTAGGTCGAGAAAAGGAAAACGACTTTTAATTCAGTTCTTCCCTCTCTTTCCTTTGTGGGTACTTGAGTTTTAGTGGAACTTGTAGAAATCCACGAAAACTAGCTTTAGTGCTCCTTCTACTTAAGAACTAACTTTTCTATCTCATTTCATCACTATCACCGCTCCTCTCTTAACTCTCTCGCTTGCTCACTCCTTCTTCAAGTCCCACACGTATACGTTGAGTTAATATGTGCTTTTTCTTGCATCAACAAGCATTGATGAAAAAAGGTGAATGAAGAGAGGAATGGAAAAAGTTGCAGAAAAAAAATCAGCTTCAGCTTAGTTGTACGTTCTTCTCATTTGCTTGCTTCACTATCCTTTCGTATTTTTTAGGAAAAGTGGAACATGTTTGCTTGCGGTATGGTAGCTTTTGAAAGGAAGATTACATACCATTTTTATTTCCATTTCGTTATCGTGAAGACCTCCATGATGGGACTCATGACGATAACTAAAAGTGTCTAAGTCTTTTGAGTATCAAATAACGAGTGAATTATTCTGTAGGTAAGAATTTCCACTTTTTGCAGACAACCAATTAATTGTAGACACGATAATTGTCAGAGAAGAAAATTGTTAGGTTTAGTCAAAGTTTTTTTTAGCATTTTAATCAAATAAGGTGGATATACAAAAAAAA
>JAHZMX010000054.1:0-12965 GCA_027743895.1 Seira musarum
GATTTGCTTTGACCCGCTTCGTCAGAATTCGCAAGTGCTGAGGAAAGAAATAATATTTAACTTTTCTCGTCAATTTCTCGCATTTTGAAAAAAAAATGTGTACTGTATCCTTTTACCCCCAACCAACACAGTGGTCAACACACCGCCCCACAAACTCAATTTCATTTTAATATTTTAACACTTTTCTTTTGAATTTAAAATTTCCACTAGATAAAATTATTAGTTTTTGATGTGTATAAGGAGAGCTGTTCCATGGACAAGCTCAGTGAAAGAACTGATGAGATCTAAAATCTTAAATGCATTTTGATGAATAAAACTCACTTCACATCTATATTAATGAAGTCGTAGACGCAATTATGTATGCCATAAAAGCAAAAGATGCCTTTATGTCTTTATTTTCGGAAAGTCAAATGCGGTCATGATGATTTTCTTTTCTGAATGAACCCTTCATCTTTATCCATTCACTAATTCGCTATGTGGATCATGTACGGAGAATCGCAGGAAACAGTGTACAAAAATGAAAGGATAATAATTCATAAAGGGACACGACTTTAGTAAGTAATATAAGGCCTGAAATGATTCAAAGAATTTCCATTGTCTATCATCATATAAGCTGGAACTGTATTCAAGTTCCTACCTCAATGCTTTAGCTGTCCCGTTATGTGCAGTGTTAAGATAAATCTGGTTTTAGCAAACGTTTCTTATATTTAGAAATTATTTGGCATCACTTTTACATTTTCATAACACTAGATCAATAAGAAACTGGTGGTTTATGCTGCAGAATCGTCTCATTTAGTCTTTGCCTTCAGTCACATCACTCTGGTTCTTCCGGTACGTGGGGCATACCGAGACTTAATGCGATTCAGGCAGTAATGACTTGCAAAAACTAACGATTCTGGAGAAAGTCATCCCATATTTTGATTACAATAAAAAATGACTGTAAAGATTATTGTATTTAAAAGTTTATTATTAATTTTCTAAAAACATAATACAAATTCAAAGAGTTCAGCTTTAAAACAGAAGCTTCTAACTTAAAATTTAGCGATGGTACGAACATGAACCATTCCGTATTTGATCGCGAAATATAGCACAATAACTCTAAAGGTATTATCACCAATAATAGCGAAGGAGTGATAAATTACAAAATTAATCCCAGGTATTCCATCGATACACCAATTAGTAATCATGAGAGATGAAGTGACGTTCGATAGGATGAAGAGAATAAAATAAAACACGACCCAAACCCTGACAGCCGCTAGCTTCTCCTAATGATAAAAAAGAACTTTTAATAAATCAGATAATAATTCCTCCATTTTTCAAGAAAGTACGATTCAAATGTACTTTACCAGAAATAAAAAACCGATACATAAGATGTCCAATATAATTTTTATCCATCGAAAAACGGTATCTTCGACTGAAATAAATATTAGGCAGTTAAAAATAAAATAAAAATTGTACTTAAGTGACATCAGTATTTAAAATTTAACATACCCAGCAGGTAATCTCCAAACCATTCAAGAAATCTAACTCGCATTTCAAATGTATCAAGTCCAAACATCAACGCTACAAAAGGTCTCGTACAAAGATTGACTAGATTCCATATCTGTGCGATGCGAATTAATTAAAATATAATTGGGGAAAAGGAAAAATTAAACAAAAATTGAGATAGAAAAGTTGCTGTTCTTTATTAGTTCGGACTAAATTATTTGTATCATTTTGTTTCAGAACGTTGCAAGAAGGATTTAGGCTCAAGCAAAAATTGCATACTATTATACCATTCAATTGGATGTGAACCCTATTCGAATTTCTTACATGACATTAGATTAATTACATCCTCCCCAAGTCAAATTAAAATTTCCATAATTAATATTAAACGTGATTGCTAAATTCATAGTTAAAGTCTTACCAGTTCAACAGTTAAAATTGTCACTGCTCCCACTCCAGGTAAGTCTTTGTAGAATTCCCAAGTCTGAGAAATTCCAGTTCCAAGAGGTTCCAAACAAATGTCCAAATCGCTAACGCTATCAGATCTAAAGTCATATTTGTTACGGAGTCTGCGTAATCCTTGACAGGCTACAGACATTGTGTAGCATCTCCAAATAATGAAAAACGCCATGCTACAATAGAAAAGAGTCGGTGAATCTGGTGGACGCAAAATAGATTGGGATACGAGGAAAGCAATCAAAATTGCATTGTGGATGAATCCAAGAATCAACCAAGTATACAGATAATACTTGCGGCCCTGTAGTATTTAAATTAGAACAAGGAATGCATTTTTTTTTAATTGAGGTGAATAAAAAGAATTTATGTGGGAGTAGAAATTCTTGAATTACCTCAAGGACCACTGCGACCCAGAATATACAAGATATAAGAAAATGAAAAGCGATCCAAAAATGCCAGAGATAGGTGACCAAAGAAGCCTATAAAACATTAAGCAAGTAAGCATGATTGGAATGTTTTTTTTTTTAAATTTTGACAAAAATTAAACTAATTTTAAAAGAAACTTATGAATAAAACAAAAGTACCAAAATCGTTCGAAGATCCATTGAAGAAATCAATGCTGCTAGTTTGTTCAATCGAGACAAAATCCAGTAAAAGCCAGTATGAACTGTAAATCTGAACCCATTAAGGATACGCGTTAGTCAAAGATCTGAACCAAATAATTAAACTATGCAATCCAATAAAATCATGAGAAAGTACCGTTTCCACGAAAGCTAATATAACCAGAGCCGTTCCTACCGGTTGACCGTACCGAAATAAAGACTTCATTTTAATCTGAACCGGAAACTTGGATGAATTATTATCATAATAACAGAATGGGATTGATTTTTATTTTCCACAATTTGAGAAAAAGATTTAATTCTAATCCAAAAAAGGGTAATTACATACACAAAGACTTTAACTCTCTTGAAAAGTAGCACAAGTAATGGGAAAATCCCCAAATTACCTATGCATTACAAATGTTTTATTACTTAAACAGTGATCGCAAAAAAGTGCCGATTATGTGAGAGTGAGACTGTATAAGAGTATGAACATTTTTGTGATCAAATGTTGGTTGAATCCACTGATCCACCACTGAAATTGGAAATGCGTTGTGTATCATCATTGGTGGTACATTACTTCAGAACATGAGATGAGCCGGACTAAAAAATACATGCGGCGCATTTGGAAAACGTGCAGAGTTTTTTCGTTTCAAAGTGCTTTTACTGTTTTAAAAAAACATGCTCACGGTGGGTGGTAATGTTAAGTAAATCACTCGAACAAAGCGTAGGCGTATTTATTGAAAGACGCTTTATTTACGGAAGTAAAAAGGCAGTAAAGAATATTTCTATTTTACTACAACTGGAAATGACCGAAATGACAGGTGCTATAAAATAGGTCAAACATATCACATTCATTTTATACATATTTATGGACTTCGTTCGTTACAATTTGTCGTCGACCCACGCTACGCTAGGTCGCAGATAAGTAATTACTAACTACATTCAAGCTTCTTTCATTTGCTACTACATTCCTGATTTTCTGCGATCTACTCCAGAAGACCGGGGTTTCCTAATATTAACCTCCTCTTCTTGTTTTTTCCCTTGATAATAGAGATATATTGTACAAAATATAACAGAAAGTACAAAAAGATCTCCTAATAAAGTTAAAATAGTTAAACAATCAACAGCATACGTTCTGAGAGGAGGTATAAAAGGTCCTCCAAAAAGGAGGAGTGCTAGACATGATAGAAATCCCACAGATATAATCAACTGCAGCAGAGACGGAAGAGATGTTATTATTATCATATTTCAATCGATTATAATATGATTAACAACTACGAACTAAATATTTAATGAAAACTGTTTTCTGCAGTCACCTTGCGGGATTAAAAAATATTTTGATGTCGGTATATTTAATTCTACAAAAAAATATATCTGAAGTCAAATTGGCATTAACATTTAGTCAGTCACAAAATACTCGCGTTCAAATCTCTCGAAATCCTCCTCGGTGAACGCCGATTCACTTTCTTGCTTCTTCGATTTGGACTTTTTCGAACTTTTCTTGGAAGTACTTGGTTCTACTGCTGGAGACTGTTTGGTTTCTGCACCACTTACTGTAGAAGACGACTTGGGATTCCTGTACTCTAATGCCTTAAGTAATTTTAAATTCTGCTTTAGGATCTTCTCTTGGCTGAGTTTCTTCTTTTTCTTCAGGGGCTTAAATTTTTCTAAAAATTAACGAATATATAAAAATGAGGGTCCGCTGATTATTTATGACCGACTGAGTACATTTATAATTAAAAAAAACAACTTCCACAATAGCTCAGTTAACTTACTTTTTGCAGCTTTGGACAACTGATCCAGTTTCTCCTCCGAAGTAAGTGTGGTCTCATCCAATGCTTTTCTCACTAAAGAGGCTGACATATCGTGTCACATCAATTGTGGAAACAAAGGAGACGAATTCAATCAGTTAAATAAGGCTAACTTGAATATCTTTCTAGCCGGTTGATCGGCGATGATTTGATAATTGGAAGGTTTTTTAATAAATATGCCCACGGAAAAAGAAGAGTACAACTCGCTCGAGTGAGTGAGGTCCACACGTTTTTTAGTTCAAAATCAAAACATTTTTTTTCTTCATCAAGAAGGCACACAACAGCATGAAAATGCAGTGCATGCAACCCTTGTAGTTCATGCATTCAAGTTTCATTGATGTAAAGCAATCTCACCTTACACACAGCTCACTCAGCTCAGCAGCAGATGTTATATACATAGATAAAAACTAAAGTCCAAGTCGAACTAGAATCTCAAAATGTTTCATTCAGCCCTCATGTTCTATAGGTAAGTTATTTGTGCCAATTGTACAAATAAACAGTCGCAGTCGTCACAGATGACAGATAGACTGCAAAATGAATATGTATTTGAGTGCTTTTGGGCATTAGTTGCGTCATTAGTCATGAAGCTAATGACCATTTCATCACGGCCTTTTTTCTAAAGTTCTCTGTGAATTTGTGGTATGAAATTAACTAAGAAACTGGCATGATCTGATATCTAGACTCTCGAATTTGGATATTCAAATCTTTGCATTATAACTATTTGTAAGTGGATTTTGCTACGTTCATCATTTACATATTGTCTGCCACCGTATCCAAATTGTTGCGAATTGTGACGAGTAGCTGAACAGTTTTTTCACATTGGAAATCCTTCACACATACATACTTACCGATTTGATCCTCAACTGATTCAACTTAACTCCCACGCTCTCGTTGAAGTTGAAGAAATTGAAGTTCATAGCTTGGGTATGTTAAAGAAGGACAATCTATTGAATATGAATATTTTAATCGAGCTACCCAATGATTTTACACAAATGTAAAAATCATTCAAATATTTATAATCTATATCACCTATCGATTATAAACCAGTCCAGTTACCTGCATAGCATGTAAACGTAAAATTCCAGCTTAGTCCGTCTAGTTGTGGTATGTCTGCACGATTCTATCACGCTAGAGCAATTACGTTTGACATATTTCATCGATTTTTACCTGCTTGGTTGTTCTGGTGTGATATCGATAGAGTGGATTATGTATTTGTTTGGAATCAGTCACCTAATTTCTTGAATTCTAATCTTGCTGTACTGTGCTATTCCAATATTTAACTATCGATTTTCTGAATTTGTAGTGTCTAGTTCAAGTTCGCCATAAGTCAAATTGAAGGAAGTAGCTGGTTCGATTTTAAGGATTCCTTTTAAGGAGCGTTCCGCTCCTACAGTGGATAGCTTTTTGTTTTATTTTAAAATTTGAGCACGATGTCTTATAAAAAGTCAGCAAGGAAGAGATCGAGTCTAAGTAAGTCATTGTTCCATTTAATAGGGGTTTGACAAATGCGTTTCCCTTTAGCCTTGTGAAATGTCAACCTATTTATTTGCCCACTGGATTTTAGAAAAGGGGGAGTCCGTGTTACCTATTGTATTCCAGTCTCGATTGAATGATCTCTTTACCCAAATTGAAAAGGAATTTGAAGCCCTCTATTTGGAAAATTTGGCGTGTAAGACTCTACATGTAAAAAAATAGATTTGCAAATTTCATTGAGTATGAATATTCTGTTTTTAATTTTTAGTACACGAAAAACTTGAAAGTCTTGCAGCTCTTGCCGCGGCTTCAGAACAACCAGCTAGTTTGACATCAGAAAGATCATTTACAGGAGCTGGAACCTCCCTTGATTGTACCGATGGACTGGGTGAAGCATCCGGAAATGCTCATAAAAGTGGAAAGGTTAAAGGAGACAAAGGCAAGCAAAACATTTTTTNTGGGCTGAGCGACTCACCTCCTAAATCAGTTTCAATAATTGCAATTAACTAAAATGTAGTCATGGAGTATCTGAGTGGATTGTTTTTCTTCAGCCACTTGGAATATTCTGTTTTTAATTTTTTAGTACACGAAAAACTTGAAAGTCTTGCAGCTCTTGCCGCGGCTTCAGAACAACCAGCTAGTTTGACATCAGAAAGATCATTTACAGGAGCTGGAACCTCGCTTGATTGTACCGATGGACTGGGTGAAGCATCCGGAAATGCTCATAAAAGTGGAAAGGTTAAAGGAGACAAAGGCAAGCAAAACATTTTTTATGTAATCTTGTACTTGGGTTATTTAGTTCACGATTGGATTTTTACGAACCAATTTTAGGCCTGCCTGGACAGCAAAAAGTTGCGCTACGTCTCAAGCAACAAACCCACAAAATCGTTTCTAGTTTCAAAACCAATCCCGTGTCATGCAGTTTCGTAAAGGAATTTACTGGTCATAAAGACGGCATTTGGGATGTTACTTCTGCAAGGCTGGGAATTTCTGTTGTAGGAACGGCTTCTGCTGGTACGAATTGTGAAATTGGCTATTGTGAAAAATTGAAGGCAAAATGAAAACTAAATTGTTTTTTGCATTTCGATTCTGTAGACCATAAGGCGGGAGTGTGGTCCATGGATAGCATGGGAGCAAATGGTTGGCAAATGAAATCAATATCAATGATCTCTTATTATGACTAATGTATCTTGTTCTAACCATTGTTTCATTTTTATCATATCAGGTACAAAAGGGCCTTTCTTCAGAAGAAGAATTTGAATCATCAGAAAAGGAAGAAGTAGATGTAGATAGTGTTGATGGACCCGTTGGTTTGGCCACACTCCGAACACCTTCCCTAGTCTTAAACGGTCATACATCCGTTGTAATTTGTGCCGACTGGCTCTATGGCAAGTATAAATCAAATTTGTGTTTTCAACATACCTCCTCCATTTCCGTGAAAACTAATCAAGTGGTTTGTTATGAATTAGGTGGCGATCAACTTATAACGGCAAGTTGGGATCGATCCGCCTGTTTGTGGGACACAAATACTGGCGAAAGGTTGCAAAGTTTTTATGGTCATGATCAAGAGCTTAGCTATGCTGCGACACATCCTGTTCAAAAATTTATAGTCACAACTTCAAAAGACGTAAGTCTAACGTGTCGAACGAAGGATCAACTGTTGAGTACTTAAAATTTTTACTCGATGTTGACAAAAAACTTTCCTTTTACTAATTCAGGCGACTTTTAGAATGTGGGATCTTAGAAGTCCGTGCCATTCAGTTTCTGTATTTCAAGGCCACACAGAGTAAGTAAAGTATGATAATTTTTTTTTGTTGATATTATTTAGATATTAATGAATTAACCCTCTTATTTTTGTAGCAATATTACGAGTGCTGTATTTACCAAAGAGGAAAAGCTAGTGTCCGGATCTGATGAGGACACAAATACTGGCGAAAGGTTACAAAGTTTTTATGGTCATGATCAAGAGCTTAGCTATGCTGCGACACATCCTGTTCAAAAATTTATAGTCACAACTTCAAAAGACGTAAGTCTAATGTGTCGAACGAAGGATCAACTATTGAGTGCTTAAAATTTTTACTCGATGTTGACAACAAACTTTCTTTTTACTAATGTCAGGCGACTTTTAGAATGTGGGATCTTAGAAGTCCGTGCCATTCAGTTTCCGTATTTCAAGGCCACACAGAGTAAGTAAAGTATGATAATTTTGTTTTTTTTGTTGATATTATTTAGATATTAATGAATTAACCCTCTTATTTTTGTAGCAATATTACGAGTGCTGTATTTACCAAAGAGGAAAAGCTAGTGTCCGGATCTGATGACCGAACAGTTAAAGTTTGGGACATACGCAACATGAGAGCTTCTCTGGTGACCATAAGGCTTGATAGTGCCGTGAATCGTGTATCAGTATCTTCTAACGGTCTCATTGCAATTCCTCATGATGATAGACATGTACGAATATTTGATTTAAGTGGACAACGGCTCGGTAGACTACCAAGATCTAACAGACAGGTTAGTCATATATGATCGCACGAGAATGTGTCTTAAAGTCAGAGGAAAGACAAAGTAATAGTAATGTATGAAATTCTTTTGTAGGGTCATCGAAGAATGGTTACATCATCGGCTTGGAGCGAAGACCAGAAATGCAACTTGTTTACTTGTGGATTCGACCGTGTTGTAATGGCTTGGAATGTACAATATAATAAGGATAAAGAGAAGGACAAAGAGAAAGAACGAGACAGAGACCGGGATAAAGACTAAAATGTGATCATCATCAACTCAGTTATCATAAATCATTCCGGAGAAGACATCCTGTATTCTTGGCAGTATACGTGACATCGGGTTATGTAAACCTGCATATTTTATTTCCTTCGTACTTGAAAAGAAATACCTACGATGGTTGATAAATTATCAACGTTTTACCTTATAAAACATGCTCATTATCGGAAAACTTGTAAAGTAGGCATCAGTATTTGCTAGCTACTAAAACTCGATCTGATCACTGTCTAATTACTTATAAGGGTAACTTATCGTGAGGAATTGTCAGGAGCATGTGTGTATGAACTATAATAAATGTAAGGGTGTTTACGTACTTACTCATTGCAACTTGTTAGTCTGTCGTCGCTAGTTCCGCTTGTTTGGATATTATATAGCTCCATTGATTAATAGCTTTGACATTGTAATCGATTTAATGGCTTCCCATATTTTCTTGTCTTTTGGTGCTTGTCTTTAAAAAACGGATTTCATTTTTAGCTGTCTTTGTTTGTATATGCTCGCGTGACGTTTTAAAATATTCATTTCTTTATGGTGTATCTTAATTATAAATTATATCGATGGACTTTCAATATTTTTAGCTGGCTTATCGTCAGGACCCCCTAGACTGTTTGTTAGAATCAGTATCAGAATTGACGAACTGAAATAATCATTTACATCTGCTATTATGTTCATTGAAAACTTAATTGTACAGTACATTCGTGTATGTATTAAAATGTCTCGTATAGAATTCTTCGTTACCAGCAGTCATATAATACGTCGTAATTTTGACCTATCAGTCCTGAAGAAGTGTTCGACCTAGTAGGTTACTGATTTCTAAATGTTGTACAAGACAGAGTACCTAATGCCTATGTACAGACTTATTTTGTGTGACAATAGGCGTTCGTCAAATAATTTATGACTTGTATTATTATCTCGCCTTTATTGAATAAAAACAACCCAATCCGAAAGCATTCAGTCATTCAAGATACAAAGACGATTTTATTAAAGGGCCATTCTATAATGCTTTAACTTTCTGTATTTGATTCCACTATTTTTAAACGGAATCATTTTTCAACCAACTCTTGCTTCTCATAATATTTCATATTTCAACTTTAACATTCAGCATCCTTAATGAGAACGATTCCTAATATGTAATTCTGAATTTAGGTCTTCCGTACAAGCGTTGTTTTTTAAAAGGTGCGTAGTCTCCTCTGAAGTTGTGGAAAATGTGAACGTATCAAAAATGATGAAAACGACGACAATCAATCAAAGAAGCACCTCTTCTTTTATCCGTACAAGCGTTGTTTTTTTAAAAGGTGCGTAGTCTCCTCTGAAGTTGTGGAAAATGTGAACGTATCAAAAATGATGAAAACGACGACAATCAATCAAAGAAGCACCTCTTCTTTTTTCACATCACAATAAATAAAAAATAATGAATCCATCCTGAGCCTTTGATTTATGTATCCACTTTACTACGTATTTCCACTCAAGTTTGTTGATCATTTGCAATTATTTTATAAAAAGGTTGCAAGCAGTGATTCCAAGTCGGCTGTCTCTGTTTGACGATGAAGGAAAACTGGAAACATTGTGAGCATCTCGTAGGGTGTGTAAGCTTCTGGAGAAAGCATTGCATTGCATAACATTTTTTCCTATTGGTGAAAGTACACATGCGGAGGTGATGTTTTATATTCTTATGGATAGCAATTTAAATCTATGAACTTTCTACATACTTACGTCATCATTTTTCTTGTCACGTCTTATAAAAATTTATTGTGGAAAAACAGTAGGAAAATCGCTGTTAGAACTAAAATACTTATGCAAATAAAGAAGAATCCACAATATTATTATAAATATTCTACATTCTAAGCTTCCACCATATACCAAACGGCATGTACATACTTATAACGCATAAAAAGGGACATAATCTTTATCCGCCTTCCGCAAGAGGAGAGAAGAGCGATGTTAACTCTGCCAGATGTAGGGTTTTTGCGCCCAAATGAATGGCTCAGAGTAATGGGAAAATTGGTAAGGAAAGCCGAGCTAGATAGAGAAAGTAAAGGCACACATTAATGCACATCCGTTATTGCCATCAGTGGAGCAGAGAAAAAGAGAAAGAAAGACAGGAAAAGATATATACAGAAAATTTTCTCTGACATGAAAACTTGGAGCTATAGAATGAGCTTACCAAATAACATTTTTGGGAGAGAAAAAAAGGAGAAGGAAAAAAAGAATCAGCATTAAAAATGATGCTGCTTTCTCTCTCGCTCCCATTTTCTCTCCAAAAAAGCGATGTTAACTCTGCCAGATGTAGGGTTTTTGCGCCCAAATGAATGGCTCAGAGTAATGGGAAAATTGGTAAGGAAAGCCGAGCTAGATAGAGAAAGTACAGGCACACATTAATGCACATCCGTTATTGCCATCAGTGGAGCAGAGAAAAAGAAAGGCAGGAAAAGATATATACAGAAAATTTTCTCTGACATGAAAACTTGGAGTTGTAGAATGAGCCTACCAAATAACATTTTTTGGAGAGAAAAAAAAGAGAAGGAAAAAAAGAATCAGCATTAAAAATGATGCTGCTTTCTCTCTCGCTCCCATTTTCTCTCCACTACTACTCCACCTATTACTCAAGTGTTATTCGCTGAGCTAACGGAAACTATCACGCCATACATAAATGTACGCAAAGAGCAATTAGGCTATATTTATAATATCCTCTATAGGAGCAATAAAAATATGTGCCTTTATACTCGTTTCCGTTTTTCCACCGACCATTTTCATGTGAAATGAAAAGCATCATCGTGCACATTAAAAACGTAAAAAGCACTTTAGTCTTCGTCTATACGAATAAAAAGGAAAAGTTGTTTCTCGTTCCTCGTACAACTCGAACTTTTCAGGGGTTAAGGGGAACATACATGGAAAAAGATCCAGTGAAAACAAGCTTATTCTCTCATCTCCCGTTTCATTCTTAGAATTCATAAGCTTATACATATATAACAAAAGATCCTGTCATTTCACTTTATATGGGGTATACCTGAATAAGAGAAATGAGCTCTTTTCCCCACTGCTTCGTCCTCTCCTTTGGAATCAATGAAAACAGGAGGTCCAACCAAGAACGAATCAAGTCTTTCCAGCATATAAAGCTCTATAGGAGAAAAGCCTGCCTAACTGCAACTTCTCCTATCCAATGAAGATCGAAATATTTTTCCAGAAGTACCCTTTATACTGGAACACATAATACATACTGGGAATCTGGAAAACCTTCATCCAGTATACCTTTCCACGTTATATATAGGAAAAATGAAGCATGTTGGGTTAGGTTCGTTTTTACACTATGCGCTATAAATGGAAGCCTATCCAAAGCCACACGAGATATTGCCACAAGCTATACTTTCCCTTACTTTCATTTTCCCTTTCCATTATAATCATACACCTTTCAGTTCACATTATCTCTGGTGAAGCTTAAATTATATAAAGTTCCTTCTAACTATATAGCAGTAGAATGTACATTCATGTACATTCATTACATTTTTAGAAGGATAAGCCATAAATTGCTTATGGCCATTCTTTACAGAACTACGTAGTATAATTTTGAACAAGCGATAATCAAAAGACACAATAGAATTGACTGAGGAAAACACTAGGAATTTCTCAAAAAGTCATCTCCGCACCGAGATGCTATACCACACAATGCCCTCATCTCATCTTTCAGCAACACCACGGTAATCACATCACATCGTCATCATTAACTTTTTTCTGGAAATTGTGGAAACTAGTATCAAGAAAAAGTTATGTAACGCCATCACATCACTCCAGCTAACTTTCATTCGGAGAAAATGTTATACGCCATTGCCATTCCCAGATCTGGTTTGGGGGCTTCAATTTTTTTTCTTATAGCACGCACGAGTGCAGACTGCTGCCATTCCATTATATATTTTATAGCAGCATCCTTTCCTTTGAAAATCAAGACCAAGCGAGTGAAGCTCACATGTATGTAAAGCCATGGCGTGCAATGTGCATGAGGGAAAAAAATTTTCCCTCCAAACTCCCGAGAAATGGTTATCCTTTCAGCAGAAAAGAAAAGTATTGCAAAAAATGTGAAGGAAAAAAAGTTCTTTCCATATGAAACTCATTCTTATATAGGGTAGGTTCAAAGTGGAGAGCTGTTTTAGTAGAGCTTTTCTCGTCTACTAGTAGCATCATCAACACATCTCACAAAGAGCAACGGAAAAAGGTAGAGAGAAAATACTAAAGTATTATAACTTTTTTTGTACTACTACCACCATCCATCCAACAACACGAACATAGTCCTTTTTGCATCAAAAAAGATAAAAGCAAAGCTTTTGTTGCAACTGCTTTGCTCAAAGGGCTAAACTTATATTCGGAAACT
>JAHZMX010000055.1:0-30677 GCA_027743895.1 Seira musarum
CCCTCTAACTTGGTCGCGTGAGCCAAAAAGCTGGGAATTTATGTACATCGCATCATGTATGTAGCTCAATTACAACGAACGAACCACTTCATTTTTTTCGTAAATGATGATACATAATGATAATGCAGTAGTATGCAAAACGATCAAGATAAAAATGGTTTGGTTTGGTCGGATGGGAAAAAATAAATTTCCATTTCTACGGAAAGCGAAACAACTAGTGTCTGCGTCAGCGAACTAAGAACTTCGCTGGAATGGAATATAAAAAAATTAAATACTTGTGCCATGTGCAAATGCAATAGCAATGGAATATTTATATTGTTCGTATCCACATCCTCACAACACAACAGCGTCATTTTCACCTTCATCCGATCTCAAATCCCAATCACCATCCGTCATGTCATCCTCATCCAATCCAGCGAGGTAATCTATGCTTATCACGCAGTTCTAGCTTTTGGATGGTAATTCCTATCGCCATATCATCTCCAAGCTTGTTTTCTGCGTCTTTAAGATTCATTTCATTCCATTTCAATTCACGGAGAAAAAATAATTTCACGGTTTTGCATTTTTCTACCCATCTCCAAACCAATCCAATCCACCTCAAATAGAGGTCGAAGTAAAAGCGTAGAAAAAATGACGATTGTGACGATAGTACTAAAACTCCTAATTACTATCTTGTGTGATGTCTTTATGTTAATGATGATTATTAAGTTGATGTGGATCTTCCAACCCAAGCTTTGCTAGAGGATTAAATATTATTTTCTCATCATATCTCATCACATCACATCATATACATAATTATAATTAAAAGTGCCTCGAAGCCATCACAAAGCCACAAGTTTCTGTATAACACAACCAACCACATTCATATTTAATCTTTTTCCAAAAAATAATATTTCGCCAAAAGCTACTCTAGTCAAACCAAAGACCAAAACTACAAGCTTTCGTTTCTTTTCATCTCGAGTTTTGCTCATAGACAAATCTTTTTATGGGAATACTTTACGAAAGCGAGCATGTATCCCAAACCAAACCAACATCATATCATCACTTCATACAAGGAAAACTTTTTTTGGGGAGAGGAGAAATGAAGTATGTTTTTCTTTCTCGATGATTATGATTAAGTTTTTTTTCCTTTAAGTGGTCACACCAGCAATAGCAAGGCGCATCAGTAACAGCTACAGCGAAAACAATATCATCTCATATCATCCTTTATGAAATAAGCCGAATGTTTTCTCTGATGATGCTGGTCTCGTCCTACTGGTTTCGTTTGCTTACGTACATGGATGAGATCAGAGGTGGCAAATACAAAAACCCCTCGAGCACGGGTCAAGCAAGGATATTACTATGGGCTTTAATAAGTTTTAGCAAAAAAAATTGTTGAAGTTGAATGGTTAAATTAAACGGGTAATATTTTTTTGCAATTCGGTTGAATCAACTGCCTTTGCATGTATTGTCCACCTTCAGTTCCATAAGCCCATTGCAATCTCTGGAGATGAGGGTTAAACGGCTAATACGATATTTTTTGCGAGGCCAAGCCATGATAGGCCAGTATTTATATTTTTTTTTCGCCAGTAAATATGATTATGATTATCCTTCATTTCCTAAGCCACCAGCTTGCTTCTTGCTAGTAACAGCAACTGCGCCCTAGTAATTACACCGTAGAAAAAAAAAGATGTACTCACTCGCATCACATCAATCTGCACGGCTGGGAGGAAAACAAGACAAGAGGAACAAAAGTAATTTTTCTTCAATATTGGAAAACATTATTAGCAAAAAAATAAAAATATATTCGCTTGCCGACTACTACGGCTACCAACTGCCTAGTTTGGTTCTGGTCTTGGTCTGACTGATCTCATCTCATCTCATCCTCCTGATGATCTTCTTTTTCTTGTTTATTTACTAATAAGCAAGCCAGGCTGAGGCATGATCATGAAAAAAAAAAACTTGGACAAAGAACAAGACTGGTTCAATGATTCACTAGAGTAATATCATCATCATCTTTCGCTCTGTTGCCTTTCTTTGCAATCCAATCCAATCCACAAAAACAATATGCATAACAAAACACAACATATCCAAATCCAATCCAATCCACATGCATTATATATTTTTGCAAAAAAATTTTATTGTACGAATTGACCTTCGGATGAGCAAGAGGCGAGTAAAGATGAAGCCAAGCAAGTTAGTTTAGTTTTGCTATTCATATTTCGCTATTGCTATTTGAGAGTCAAGTGAAGTCAAGTCAGTAGTGGGCTGGTTGGTTGTTTGGTGAATGACGATGATGATATTATGGCTATTAACATGATGAATAACTTTTAGTCCTTTTCATGCTTTACCATGCAGAGATGCTAAGATGGTATGTGATGGTAATCATAAATTAAAAAAAGATGCGGTTTAGGGATTTTTCAGTGACGATGATGATTAGGATGATGATGACGACGACTTCACTCCTCACAATCAGATACCATTCACAACAATCAGAGAGGTAAGTAAAGGTAGAAATGAAGGAGGAATCAGAATGGAAATTGTAAAGGTTTTTGCATTTTACATCTCTCCATAAAAATATGAAGGTGGACTCGCTCTCCTTCACTCCATCTCATTTTTGGTTGGTAACACAACACACCAAACAAGTAAGATCTCTTCTTTTGTCTTTCAAGATGAAGCGATCCCTGACTTGACTTGAAGACTTGAACGAATGCGGAGAATTGATTCAAAAAAGGACGAACGAGTAAGTACAACAATAAAACTGGCTTGGCTTGGACTGTTCGTTTTTTTACGTCAAGCGCATCAAATCAAATCACATTCACATCAAATCACATCAATCTCATTTTTTGGTGACAATCGTAGAATTGTAATCACAATTTACGATACGATAGGATACTATCATTTCATTGAGATGAGATGAGTTGACTTTGACTTGACGGTTTAAGATTCTCTTGATTTGATTGCATTTTTGCATCCTTAACTCAAAAGTAGGGTTTAAAACCAGATTTGTCAGGTTTCATTCTATTCAAATCCCATTTTCAGTTCTACAAGAACAGGACATGTCTCGGGGTTTGCCATAAAATCTAATGAAAAATCTAAATTCTTTTTCAGCGCGTGCGTGTTTCAGCTTGACACTCATTGTTTTAACTTTTGTGAATTGATCCTTAGCTTTGGAATTACATTTATGAAGGATTTTGAATTAAGACATAACTTCAAGAAATGAACTGGACTAGAAGTAAAAATGAATTTATCCTCTACGAAGGATAGTAATAGTAATGGGTTGTGATGTGATGTGATCGAAGTCACATAGACACCCAATAACCCCAAACATCTCGTTCAGCTACATTCGTTTTGTTATTCCCTCATTAATTTTCTCTCCTTTTTTATGATCGAAACAAACAGAAGAAAAACAAGATGTAGTAACGCTAACGCAAACACTAACACCAACCATTGATGATGATGATAATGATGATGGTGACGTACAAATGCATATCCAATCCATATTCACTTTTTTAAGCGTTATCCATCGAGTATCAATCAAGTGAAGTCAACTTAACATCAACACATTTGCATTTTCGCCTTCAAAGGCTTAATACTTAGGTCTTGGCTGTAGTTATTGAGATCGAGTGGACTTTTGCATTCATTCTTGATTTGTATATGAAAAACACGATTTCTTTTTTAAAAATAAGCTTAAATACATGTTATTCGTTGAAGCTAAAGCACATGAGATTATTTTTTCTTTACTTAGGCATTCTATTTCTCATCATATCACATACATCATCCCACATCTTTGCTCCCCTCCATCTTTGAAGTCGATTCGACCAAGCGAGCCATAAGCTGTAAGAATTGAGTCGAAGTCGAAGTCGCGTCGAGGTGCTTGAAACAGAAATGCAAACATTGCATTACCTAAGTATAAAGTAGGTAGGTATATGTAAAGTTTGTTTTTTAACGTCTTCTCCTCTTCTTCTTCTTCTTCTTTCTTCACTTACGAACGTACACGAACTAAACAAAACACGAATAAAGAATGCATTGCAATAATGTGAGATTCGCCTTTAACTGCCAAACTTCAACTGCCCATTTCATTTGAAGAAGAATGCCTCCTCCCTTAAATAGCTGCTTTTTATGGGCATAGCGCGTTAAAAATTACCATCTTCAAAATAACTGACAATATATTTAAGCAAGCACATCCAAAAAGAATTCCTTGAGTTGATACCAGAACTTACAAAAAAAACCAGCTTCACATATCGCATACCAGACCCAATTTTATAGCTTGTTTTAAGGACTCACACCATTTATTTTTCTGCACTTTTTCTCATTTTATTTCCTGCTAAATGCAGAAAAAAAATCATAAAATTCTTCCTTTTTCATCATGTTTTTGGCGCATCAGCACTAACACACCAATAGTAAGAGCAATTCAACATTTAATGAAATGAATATCCCAGCCCACCAAAAAATGTATTTTTTTTGCCATTTACAGCTCTAGCTTTGTGGCTTGGCTTTTTTGGAATGTCTCTTGAAAAGCAGTAAAAAAATACTGCAACTAAAGAACTTATTATTGTGGGCTGGCTTGGCTTAGCTATTTAAGGACTCACACCATTTATTTTTCTGCACTTTTTCTCATTTTATTTCCTGCTAAATGCAGAAAAAAATCATAAAATTCTTCCTTTTTCATCATGTTTTTGGCGCATCAGTACTAACACACCAATAGTACGAGCAATTCAACATTTAATGAAATGAATATCCCAACCCACCAAAAAATATATTTTTTTGCCATTTACAGCTCTATAGCTTTGTGGCTTTTTTGGAATGTCTCTTGAAAAGCAGTAAAAAAATACTGCAACTAAAGAACTTATTATTGTGGGCTGGCTTGGCTTAGCTGAAGTTGAGGTATTTTCATTTCCTTCTTGCAAAAATGCATTCAATTCTCTTAAAAAAGCTTCTTTACGATCATCCTCATCATCATTACATTACCTATTATGATTCTTGTTCGCTGATAATAAATTAATAATAGGTAATGGTGAATTTCGTTTCAGTACTTTGTATGAAGTTGTGTGTGGCTAATGAAAAAGCGCAAACTAAAATGGGAAAAGGGAAGGAAAAAAGATCGACTCGACTAATCGAAGAAGTGTCTGACTTGACTTGACTCGACTTCTCTTTTTTTTTCCTTTCCTGTAAAGCTATACTCACACAAAGAGAAAACAATGCATGGATCGATTTATCGAAAGGAAATTATTAAAAAGGGCTCATCGCCATTGCAATTGTTTGAGCTGTTTGAGTGAGCGTGTGTTTTCTCCTCAAAAAATGGGAGACGCCTTCGACTTCCACCACAACCATCACTACCGGCACCACTACAACTACTGTGATCGAGATTGCATGCGATGCAAAGGCATTTCGTACACAAAGGAATAATACGCCGTATTTTTTTCATTAAATTGAGGATATATTAATGAACTCGGCATTTTTAAAGACATCACGTGCTTCATAAAAAGACATCATGAAAGTTGTACAATTTTTTCAGGCTTTACAAAACCTAACCAAGGACAAATGTATTTAAGCGTTGCTTACACAGTTAAAAAATTCAAAAGTAATTGTGACTCTACTTGAAAAATTAATAAAGTTTTCGATTGCCAATTCGAAATACGTTTGAAATTCAATAAGGGCTTCAAATAGACCACAACGCACTTAAATTGAAAAAGTACGGCAGTAATGCCTTTAAGGATAAAAAAATATTAATTTTCCTCATGAGCTAAGTTAATAACATTTTCTCAATTTTTATTTAAAAAAAGTCGAAGTCGTGCCGTTTCCGTATCTGTAGCCTGTGTCTGCACTTAAAGTTCTTCAATGTATGCCTTTAAAAAATGTAAACGTATTCACAACTTACAAAAAGGATTCATTTCGTTTCTAACTTTAACTTTGCTTCGCTTAAGGTACAACAATTAAACGGCTCCTTCCGGCATTAAGAATAAGAGAACAACTTTAAAACCAAACCAAGCCATACACACGATGCACGAATCAACTACTTTGTAGAGCAACCGATGTAAGCGAAGCGCCTAGCTTGGTCGTGATTTCGAATAAAAAAAAGTTTTTAATAATATTTTTCAAAAGAAATACAATAAAGCTCCGGCTTTAGTAAAGCAAATGAGTAACTTTTTCCTTTTGCTCGTGGCCAAATTCAAAATTTGTTTGAATTTATCTCAAGCTTTCTTCGTGAGTGAGTGTGAAGATGAGGGTGATGATGACGCATTTTCATGCTTTACCATACAGCTTAATGACTCAGGATGATAATTGATCGCAGATTTTTTGAATTATTAATTACATTTTATTGTAACACGAACAGATGTACAATACCAATGCGAATGTGAATACCTAAAGACGTTTTTTAACTGAAGAGGATGCTATGCTATATGGCATCATTAAATGCCTGTGAGCATGAACACAACTAATTTCCTCTTGGACCACTTTTCTCCGTAGAAAAAAATGTACCTGAAACGTAGTAAGTAAATGTAGTTTTTTGCATGACTTAATTCAACTCAATTTTTCCACTTACATTGCATTGCATTCCAAATGGGTTTTGTTGGGGTGAAATTCCCGAGGTAAAATGAGTCGTTTAATAAGGTTTTTTGAGTAAATCACTGATTGTGTTTTGAGTTGTGACTTTGAACATCAAGCACAATTCCAAATTCCCACAATTCATCATGCAAATACAGTATGTGTGTACCCGCGTACCCCGTAATCAACCCAAATCAAGTTTAAAACTACTGGGAAAAGTACATCATAATAATAGTTTGTACGTATTTCAAAATAAAATGCAGAAAAAATAGAACTTGAACTGGAATGTTTGGGATTGGATGATGAGGACATGAGGTGAGTGGCAATCTAGCAATGTCAAATTAAATGCGTTTTCATTTTACTTTTACTTAAAACGCTCTGCATCTTCTCTGTAATAAATTACAATCACAATCTGAATCAAGTTGCAATTGTGGGAACATTTTTTCACGATTTATTTACGATTCAGCGAATTCAAAACTCGTAATTCTGGAAAAAAAAACAAAATAAAAAAAGTGGAACTGGACTAGATTATGAATTGGGAAAAATTCACACGCATGAGGTGATGATGATGAGGATGAGGAGTTTCCAGTTTCCCATTCCAGTACAGTATTACATTTTTATTATCATTACAATTACAGCATAATGAAAATATTGTTTCGTTTTTTTTATTTCAGTTTTAGTTCAGGTATGCAACTTTTACGTAATCATAATTATAACAGCTTTCCGGTTTTCCAAGAGCTGAAATAAAAGCAGTTTTTATGCAATTGATGTTGATGTTGATAGTGATGGACAAGAGGATATCGCAATCTCCGTCGCAAGAAGAATTTTTTTTCTCCAGAACGAGATCAAGAGAGGAGAAACTGCAAGGCTAGATCGAAAATGAGATACATTTATACTCAAGTACGTAGATGGCAACGGGTTTTCAGTTACGAAATCTGGAAGCGCGTGTAAGTACGTGGGCTGGAGTGGATTTGGATTGTAGATCAACATTGAAGAGGAACGTAAACAGTGAAGCTGATAATCATTAGTTTTGGCATTTAAAACCAGAGATGGCAAATTCTAAAGTGTTTTGGGAGTTAAATCCCATGGGTCTTGATTCGTAATAGATTTTTAAGGGTTTGAGTGTAAACTGTAAACTACAAACACATTCAAATTCTCAACCAAAGTCAGTTTAAATCCAGCTTTTGCCTATTTCTTGCATCTCTGCAGTTTAATACTTGAGTAGAGATTGAAAAAAAAGAGATGATCCAAAGCAAATATTTTTTTTGAAGGAAACTCTATGTAAATAAGTAAGTAGGAGTCTAAAGGTGACCATGAACTGCGACGTATTTTCTCACCTTACCTTGTCACTATCAGCCAAGCCAAGTCAGAACAGACCAAACCAAAACCAGAGAAAATACTTGAGCTTGATTTGTTTTATGAAGATATCGTATTTCACATCACCAAAAAAGACATTCATTTCTGGGAAAATCTTGAAAGTCAAACATGATATGACCACACATCACAAAACATCTAAAAGATTGTTGTCTTTTTGTCACAGGATGTCTCAACGTTAACAAAGTTATTACTATCGCTGTTTGCATTGGTAAGCTCTAAATATCTAGAAAAACGTCAAAACTTGGGAAAGTTCCTTAAATCTGTTCCAATTCCAATGAATTTTTTCAACAAAAACAGACATGAAGACAAGCCAAGAAAATAAAAATGTTTGGCAATTCTAGTAAAAGTTGCATGGTTTCTTGAATTCACTAGGCTTGGCATTGGCCCGCGATGCGACAGGATCAGGATTGTAATTCTGATTGCGATTCGGTTTCATTTTATTTTGTTTCTCCCAAGTTTAAATGGAGTGATGAAGCAATACATTTTTCCAATGACATCAACCTCAACTCAAGTCAAGTCAACTTTGTTTTTTTGGAAGATACGCAATTTCATGATGGCATGTACAATATGGCTTTTATCAATGTAATTCGCTTTTTTAATGTTTGTCCTCCCTCAGCTCAGCAAGTTTTTGGCGTGCATGAAAATCAAGGCAGGAGGATGTATATAAAATATAAAGTGTAAATTGTAATCTCATCGATTTTTTTCCTATGCTCAATGGCTCAATGTAACGCAAAAAAAAATATTTCTAAGGTCGTTGACGACTAAAATGGCTCCTATATAAAAGTAGTCATTACCACTGAACTGTACAGAACGGCACCACCGCACGAATGAGTAATGAAAGTAATTTGATTCATACAGTAACGAACGTACTTACGCCAACACAAAATCTTCGTTTTTTCGAGGACTTCTTTTGACCGTCAAAAGTTTTAATTTCAGCTCAAGTCGAATACAAGTCAATCTCAAGCTCAATGAAAAAAGTTGATTCCATTCAATGTGAATCGGATTGGCTTTTTTGGAATGGAATGGCTTATTTGCAGCGCCTCACGTTTCCCTCCACGTTTTTTGGAGGAAGGAGGATGCTAGCTGATGTGATGTGGTGGTATTATTTGGTGAGTGCGTTACATTTACCATTTCGCAAAAGCAGTTTTTTGGAACCAGTTGGTGCTGTTACGTAGGCAAAGCTGAGCATGGCTTGGAACGTGCGTGCTTTATGAATTTTCAAGTCCAACCAAACCAAACCAAACTAACGCCATGGCAGAAAAAAGATTACTTTTTTCCTGGCTCACACACTCACTCACTCACATGTCTGCATGCATAGATCTCGTTAGGGAGGGAAAAATGAAGACAAGACAATAATAATTTTTTCCAGTAGGTTTAACGTTCATTTCAGTTCATCAACGAGTTTTAAGACTCAGGTCACATTTTTCATGTGGGCTTATCAAGCTCATAAACTTGTGACGTTTTGCTAATCTTACAAGAAGAAAACATTTCTCTAACGGAAAGAAAAATGAACTCAAGAACATGCAATAAAGCCATGAAACATATATTTTTAGCGTGAGTGAAGTGAACGCATAAACACCAATAGCAATAGAAATAGAAATAGCAGTGGTAACAGCCAAAGCCATGTCAGACAGACCAGGCCAGGCCAAGACCAAGACCAATGGAATGAAAGATGAGGTCGTAAAATAAAAATGCATTTTTATGAATATGTAAAATCTACTTTGAACATATGTAAAATAAGTACGTGAGTCGTAAGTATTCCGAGAAAAAATCCAATAAAAATTTTGGTGAAGATATTTCTGTAGATTATTATTTCCCCTTGGCTTGGTTTATTCGAATTTTAATAATATGTAAATGGAACGAATGAGACGAGACAAGATAGGGAGCAATGAGTAAATGAGTGACTGAGGAGCAGATGTTTCCTTCCACCACCACCATTTTACCAAAAACTTTTGCAATTGAGAAATGAGACTGTTGCTTCTCCTTCTCTAGAATGTTCAAAAGACCCAAATCCAATCCACAATTATTTTTTTGTTAACTGCGCAGTTGCAGATGCTCACGCATGGGTATGGGACTGGACTGGAGTGAACCCTCTGAAATAAAAGGGTTCTTTGTTCCGACCAAAATAAAAACGAGAACCGGTGGCGGTGGTTATTGATGAGGATGATGGTGCTGATCCCTTCAACGAAAATATAAAAATGTAAACAAAAATCAGGTAACATTTTTCAAGACTTTAAGTGCTTCAGGCAGGATTCGGATTTTTCCTTTGTTCATTGTTCAAAGGCATCTGCCTTCATATGCATCTGCCCGTTCCAGATAAGAACTAACCCTACTTGCCCAACAATAACAAAACAAAGTCGACTGGAAAGATTTTTTTATATTTATTATGACGGGATTTTGAACAAAGAAAAATGCTCATGAAAGAAAAAAATGCACCAGTCAAGTTAGTCCAGACCATGCCAGGCAATAAAGCTCTCTCCATTCTCCATTATTCCAGTCCAGGAGGAGGAAGAAGGTAGTCTGGCATGGCATGCCATGGCATGGCTTCGATTTGAGAGATGAGGTACGAATATGAATACGATACGAGTAAGTAGAAGACGCGAGGTAGCAACACGCAACCAATGAAATGAAATGCAATGTGAACAAGCCTATTAATTCATATGGGTTTATGATTAGTATAATTATAATGGCTTTTTTTTCGTCAGACCCTAACGAAAAGCTTCGACTTTGACTAAACTTTGTGAGAAGAAGGATAAGGATGTTATTTTCATCATCATCATCGTCTCCTCATCCTTTCGGAGCCGCGTTGGTGGTGGAGTGTGATGTTGTGTTGCTATGCTAGAAGGAAGCAATTTTTAGCTTCTCAAGTGCCTTCCTCCTGCTTTTTTTTCTGTCTTTGTTCTTCTTCTTCCTCCTCTTCCTTCACTTCAGACGGAGGAGCTAATTCCATTCCAATTGCAATCGCAATCCAGCAAAAGTGAAGTTGAAGAAGCCTAACAAAAAATACGCCTTCATGTTTGTCTGAAAACGAGCTTGGCTTCGGTTTGACTTTTGAATTGGCTTTCGCTTCGAAGGGATTTTTTTAATGCTCCAACTCAACTCCAAGAATCAAGAAAGAAGACAGACAGGCAGATGCACGCACTTTTTTTATTGCAAGTTCCATTCGATTCGACTTCAATTCGATATGATATGACATGCTGGTACTTCAGGAATGCAGGAGAGTTGGCAGTTGAGTTGCGACTGAGACTCCTTCTACTTACATGAATCGAATCTAATAAAAAAAGTTACCAACCTTCCAGTTCAAGTTGCAGGTCATGCCTTGGCAAAGTCGCAAAATCACAAAGGCTAACGACTAACGGCTACTAACTACTGCTATAAATATGACTATGAATTCTAAGCATACACTTCGACTCCAACCACCATCATCATCTCATCTAGATGCAATTACAAGAAGGAAATTTGTTATTTCGAGGCAGATGTTAAAGTTGTGGGTTTTTGCAGCATTGGGAAATAAATGAAGACAAACAAAAACATAAAACGTTTTTTCCCCATCATATCACGTCCGACCCGACTTGTACGACGGATATGGTGTCATTTCATTCCTCCCGAAAAGTGTCCTTTTTTTCCTCCATAACAACAAAACCATCATACATACCACCATCACTCCATTTTCCACTGACTCTCCTCAACCTCGAGAGAGCGGTCGGTTTCGGTAGGTACTGCGAAGGGATGGATGTCATGAACCTCTTTATCCCTTTTCACAAGTGAAGTGACAGGGACTTGGTTAGTTACATGGTTATATGGCTATGGTCGGAAATAAGAAAACCCTTCGCAATGCGATGCACTAACATTTCATATATCTACCCTCAATTTTCAGTGAACAATGGACTCTTTCTACCCCACACAAAGGGAGAGAGAGGCAAAAGACTTTTTGTTAAGGATTTTTAATATCGCTAAGCTGCATTAGAATTTGGATGCCACCATCTCTCCTCGCAGGATGGGTGAGGAAGGATGCCTAACATTTTGAGTGGAAAATACTTATATCCCTATTTTTACTACACACACTAAACTCTAGAGAGAAGAAGAGAAGTGCATGCATTTCATGCCATGCCATACTGCATTATCCCTACATAAAAAAAATTCTCAGCCTTTTTCTACAGTAACTTCAGATGAAGAGGAGAGGGCTGCTTGCTAGAACTTTTGTAAGTAGCATGGCACACAACTCTTGTGAAAAATAGTTACTTCACTTTTACGACTACGACTACAACTACAATTCTCACATAGGCAAAAAGGCAAGGGAACAACAATAGTGATAGTAGGGACAAGACGGGATACTTTTAAATCGTGATCACAAAACTACAAAAACGATCATGATCATCGTCATCCTCATCATTATCATCAATCCCTAGTTCATTTTCATGAGGAAGCAAAACCAAACGAAACCAGAGGTCTGTTTCAGAACGAAGAACCTCAACAACAAACAAAGAAACCAGCGTTATGGTTCAGGCTCAGGCTCAAGCCTCAGATTTCAGATGTATGTGATGTGATATGATGCCTTTAAGAATGTTTGATGTTCATGTTCCTTTGTTCAACTTCAGATCGGGAGATCCACATTGTTTTTCATTTTTCTAGAGAGCTATTATATTATAGCTATGCTTCATGCAAGCAATGGGAGGAATCATAATCATCCCTTTAAGGTTGGCCGTTGCGTATTAACGTAATTTGCTAATAACTTTGGACTGGATTGAAATTTTAAACATAACTTTAGTGCAAACCAGTGTTATGGTTCAGGCTCAGGCTCAAGCCTCAGATTTCAGATGTATGTGATGTGATATGATGCCTTTAAGAATGTTTTGATGTTCATTTTCCTTTGTTCAACTTCAGAACGGGAGATCCACATTGTTTTTCATTTTTGTAGAGAGCTATTATATTATAGCTATCCTGCATGCAAGCAAATGGGAGGAATCATAATCACCCCTTTAAAACATTCACAAAAACTTCTTCCTTTGTTTCCTTCACTTCTGTGTTCTGTATCATCTCTGGTTCTTCATGTTCGAGTTTGGGAGAAAGAAAAGAAGATGATGATAGCGTTTTCCTCGAAAAAGGGCTTCATTTTTCTGACGTTAATAGTCAATGCTAATGCTCCCTCATTTGCTTTTGCTATTGCTATCGTTCTTCGTAATAGAGTAAACAGTAAAGAGGGCTTAAGCCTTTTTCCTTTGTGGCTTGGTCTGAGTAGAGCTTGAAGGGAACAACGTCATCATCAACAAGAAGAAAAGAACGTTTTCAAAAGGAATTATTTTGTTTTTCAGGTGGAATTTCAAAAGGGTTTTACGTTGGGTTGGATGTACTATGATGATGTTTGAGCAAACAAGCCAATGCAAATGGACCATTACACATTGCTAATTGGACTATTGGACTGATTGTGATTATGACGCGAAGAAACTAGGAAGAAGGAAAAAAATATAGGAACAGAAAAAAGGTGGTAAATATTAGGATAGAACCGGCTTAGCCTTAGCCCATTATCAATCCAAATCCAATGCAATCCACCTGGTTTGGTTTGCCTACCCGAAGTTAGCAGTTTTGATAGGGATAGGTAGTATGACAGTCGCTGACATGACAGTTTATGTATCATCCTTTCTTCCCGATTTTTATAGATGGATTAAGTATCATCGATATTATGTCCGTAGTCCTAGTCTACACGGTAGTAAAGTGTAGACTGTAGACTTGCCATTACGACTCGACGACAATAAGATGAGCTGGGGACGAGTAGAGGACGTGAGGTGAAGTAGAGGCCAACAAACTACTGAATAATATTTTTCTTCTTCCGTGTTATGTCGATCCATATCCATATCTATCCAGGTGAAAAATTAGAATTTCCTCCTTCTTTCTGAGGTGGAGGTGAGGTGAACAGAATTTCTTCTTTTTTTTCATCGATCGATAATTCTCAGATCCGTTCCAAGCAGAGTTAAAAATGGTAAAATCCAAATGTTTTCTGGGGTTCAATTTATTTGTGGGTACTTAAAGGCTACTGTACGTTTAATGGGTAATGAAGTGGGTTAACCAACGCTAATTGATAAAGAAGTTGATTGATGACCTTCCACAATAAATCCGTTATTATCGGTGAAGAGGCAATTCGGGATTACCCTACAAAAACCCGGGCTTTAATTTTCCTCATACGAATGCCCATAAAGTCCAATCGCCAAAGCTGGTTCCAAGTTATGTGTGTCTTGTCATGTGATATTCCTTTTTTTCTTGGAACTGTCTTCTTCAGCTTGTTTTTTTGTGAAAGAAAATGGTTCCTAGGAAAAAGCTCTTAGTGAGTCCCTTAATCCTTTCTCCATGCATATTTCATGAATAATTTTTTCGACCCTTCCGCTTTGTACTTTCTAGTCCAGTCCAGTTCAATCTACTTTACCCAAAACTACGCAGTATATTATTTTTCTAGGAATAGAAGTTTTCTTTGGAAGTACAATAGCTAAAATGGGAAGATTAAGATTGAGAAGGCACATGGGACCGTCAGTACCGAGTACCCAAAACGACATGCCATCCTACCATTAAAATAGATTTCTCAAAATAAGTACAATCAAAACTGACAAGGCCTATCTACTCTAAAACCAACAAAACGATCGCAAAACAATTTCCATTTTTAGAAATTATATTTTTTTTACAAAGAAAAATGCATTTTTTTCGAGGACTCTCTAAAAATTATGACGACAACTTCATCTCATCATCATAATCATAATCATGCATGCATGCCATTTATCATTTTAAAGTGCATGCAGAGTCCATTCTAGAAGCATCATTTTTTTCACCAATGCAATGCACATTGCACTAATGTAATAGTAATGTGGCCCGGTCCCAACAATGAAAAATGAAGTGCACAACAATGTTATGATGATGATGATGATGATGACGAGTGAGTAGCACAAAACAAGTAGTGACTTGTTTTTTAAATGATCATATCATGATTATTATGGCGATCGTGATGGTGAAAAACGCGTTCGAGTTCGGCTCTTGGTTTGTTGCTATTGCTGTTGCTAGGCCATACGAAAGCAGAAGAAGTCTTTCGTTTGTTTTTTTTGTCGTTATTCTCTCCTCACCTCTATCTCTCCTCTAAAAAAGACTAGAGACGCAACAATGCAAACCCAAACCCAAGCCTGGCAATAACACCAACAGAATCATCAACAATCGAAAAAGAGAAACATGTTATGTTATGATGATGATAATGGTTGGTTGGTTGGTTGATGTGTTGTTATTGTTGTTCTAATCCTTTTTTTTTCTTTCTTGAGGCAGAGGGAACGCAATCCTCCTAATCCAAAACAAAGTCATTCGATTCTCGTCTTTTTTAAGTTTTTGTACAGTGACTGACTGACAACAATATTCTTTCCTTGGGCAATGGCAGAATGTAATGAGACGAGCCAAACCAAATGGCTTCACATTCATCAGAATGAGAAACAAGTAGCTTTACATACATTGCGCCAACATAATAAACTATTCTTATTTTTTGCTCAGCAATAGCAATGATAACAAAAAAAAATCTTCTCAATTTTAAAGAAAAATTGCTCTTCGTAGTTTATTTAGTCATAATAAAAAAAGGGACCTGCACGACGCGATGCATGAATTGTACAAGGCATTTTTCTCCTTAAACAATGAAAATCGCTTCGATTACCATCTTGTTGGCTTGGCTTGGCTTGCTTGGCGTCGCAATGAAGTGTTGCAGCCATGCCATGCCATGTCATGATCATCATGAGAAAAAAAAGTAACAGTTGACGCCATCACGAATTATCAACGGCAAGATGGCCGACTCGACTCTAATTCTCTTTTGGCGTTCTCAACTCCAAACAAAAGTTCGCATGAAAGGATTATATTTTTTTTGCAATCTTAAATGCTTCACAGAAATGGCAGATTTCAATGAACAATAGCTTTGCTGAGAATATTTCCTTTGCCCTTCATTTCAAATCCTATCCACGCACTCACTCCCCTCTTTAGCCAAATTCGCTTGAGATTTTTTTAAAAGACTCGTCTTTAACATTCCATTTTCTATTCTAACCGCCCTCTTAATGAAGATCTCTAATTAGCAAGGTTTTCGCAGGAATGCGAATGGAATAAAATTACTAAAGGCGGTTTCAAGAGAACAAAATACATTTGGAGTTGGCTTCACAAGAGGTCCATTTCCATTCTCTTCGTTCAAATTCATAAGCAGTTTATAGCCTCGGGTGAACATTCACTGGAATGAAATGGAGTTTAACAAAAGCAAAGACAATCTCATTTCATTTCAATGAGAATAGATGTCCTCAAAAAAAGAAGAATGCAAGTGGCACAAGAGTTGAGCTGAGTTGAGCTCATCAAAGAAGAGATTAAAACAGAGGACATCCGATAAATCACGAAAATTGCGAATTCAATTTTATTGTCTTTAATTTGGTTTGTTTGGTTTTGGCTTGACGAAATATTAATAAATGGCGACATTGCATATAAATCCCTTGGCCATAAAAGGCATTGCTCAATTCAATTCAATTTCCAAACGAAACGAAGCCTAAAAGGTAGCACATATATTTTTTCACGCAGAGCTGATCATGATCTCTTGATTATATTATGAATCATGACTCATGATGGTGGTTATGATTAATATGCAATAATTATGATTATTTTAGTTTCTACATTTTCAAGAATAAAATATGATATCCCAAATCTAACTGAATCTAATTTAATAAGCTTGTTTTCGTTCTTATCCTCAATCCCTCTCACGTTCGCGTTTGTTATTCATTTCAATCTCAATATATTTTTTTCTTCACAATTACAATTGTAATGTAATGAAATGAATGGCACTGGCTATCAAACAATCGGAATGATTTACTGTGTATAATGCAAACACAAACATGAAGTGTAATTATAATAATTATTATTACAAGACTTTTTTTTTGTACAAGAGTGGCTACTATTCAGTTAGTTTGCAGGTTATGGTTGTGTTGCAGTCCGCTTGCTTATCAGAAAACCAGGAAGCCTTTTTTTTGTTTTTATTCAACCACTCATTCACTCAATTCAATCCATCTTATTATATTCTGTTCCTCAATACTCAAATGTAAGTAAAATGTGGAGGCGAATACATTGCATTGATTGCAGCATGAATACAAATATGAAGGAAAACCGTTTGTTTGTTCATTTTCTCAAAAGAAGAACAGTAAAATTATGATATCATTTTGATTCAATTTTGTATTGATTTTTAATGAAAATTACCCTTATGAAATGATGAATTCACAGACAGACAATAAGCCAAAGAATAATTTCAAAAAAAATTTTCAGTTACCAGACCAGACCAGAAGACAGGACAACCCCTCGGTATTTTTACGAAAATTACAGGGGACGATGATCGTCAATCGATGAAAAAAAAAGAATTTGTCCACGTTCGTTGTTCTTATAAGTATTCACATTTTTTAACAAACAATAAAAAAAAAACCTGGAATTTTACTGGGGCTTCATTACATTCCAATCCACAACGCTATATAACATATCATTATTACTATTATTTCTCTTCTCTTTTTTTAGTGAAAAATCAATAATAAAAAAATAATTCCACGAAAACGAATAACGTAGAGACACCCTTTGTTTGTAATAAAAGGGGCGATGACGATGACACGACAAAGGCAACATTCAAACGACACGAAAAAAATATGAGGATTGACAGCCACCGACTATGACTATATACCGACCGAACAACCAAAAAAACTATTTTTTTCTCTTTTTTCTCCTTCAAATGACTCACAGGCAGGATATTATCTAAGACCTCACTAATATTCTTTTTCACTAGTTTTTATTCAAAATTATTTCACTAAAAAATTACGGTTTTTTAAAGAAAAAGTTAATTTTTCTAATTAGGTGAATACTAAGACTAAATCTAGAACCAAACCACATTGGATTTGAAATAAAATGATGTAGTATAATACCTGGGTGAAAATGCGTGTATCTGGCTTCAGAGATGTGTCTAAGCAGGCAGCAATGAACGAACTGAGAATCTAATTCTTCTGAATTGTCTTTGTTGCTTGGCTCATCTCATGTAATGAAAAAAAAACGTAACCAAACCAAACCACATAGTATATTTCATAGTTACTTGTAGGGGAATATAGAATACATGAACATACTTTGCCATAATATTGTGGATGGAGGTATCCCTTCTTATCTACAATTTTCCAATGAAAAAGGAGGTTTATAAGTTTATATTTCATGAGAACAAAAATACTTTACTGCTACATTACATTACTTTACATCGTAGAGTTTCTGTTGCACTTGCATGAAAAAAAAATTGGTTATAGGAGCCAAGGATAGGATAGGGGGTTACCTAAAAACAAAGTAATATGGCATCTCGCTGTAACGGTCTTCCAAGAGTTTAAAATTTTAAAAGTTTGACCCATGCACATTTTTCACAGAGTTGAAATTTATATCGCAAATCTTTCCTGACGCTGCGCTGTTATGTGTCATATGGAACTAAGGGGGCGTCTAGAATTGATTGCAAATTTTGTCACCTTGCAAATTAGTTTTTATGCAATTTCTACTCGCGCATACAGTTTGTAATGGAATCCATGCGCTTTAGGGCCAAAACCAACGCCGATGTAAAGCAGGAGTTTGCATTCATTGAGAATTAAATTCAGACTCGTATATTTCCTCCACGACCGTTATAAGACAAAACGGTATATCCAGATTGAGTTTTATCTTATTTCTCACACTTTCAACCCTTCTATTCTCACTTCACTTCATTCCATATCCATACCACACACACACATATGGCTGAGAATTCACATACAGAATGTTCCGTTGCGTTCTACGTTCTGTCAATGGTAACTGAGCATCATGCAACGTTTTTACCCTAACCAATGAGACACCCCTTCGAGACCCCATGAGCCAATTGGAGGAGCCAAAGTGAGCCCACTCACGTTAAAAAATCTCTGTGAATGTTACATTGTATGCAAGGTTCTTTGCTCTCGGTGAATTGTGAATTGAAATGAAAAAGAACATATTGAGTAAAAATGCTGTGAGTCTGTGAGCTGAGTTCCTCTCTGTGAAGAAACAACCTTGTATACAAGAACATACAATCACAAAATCCTAAAAAATAGCCTTAAAGGTTGTTCTATTGCGAATATGAATGCAAACAAGAAATATAAATCCACATATTCACATTCATTAAGAATAGAATAGTGGGTATATAGGTGAACCACTCTACCACTATCTATGTTTTCCCATCAAAAAATTTATGTATGTATGTATATGATGTTTTTAATGCCTACTACGCAATATTTTTTTCTCAGAATAAAAATTTCCTTAAGTCTATTCCATCTATAGTCAAAATTTTACACTTTACTTCTTTCGCATTTTTTTATGTTAAAAAAATGGCAAGCAAATTGCAAATGAGGTCTCTCTCAGGTTTAATTTGGTTTGAGAGTCAAAATTTTACACTTTACTTCTTTCGCATTTTTTTATGTTAAAAAAATGGCAAGCAAATTGCAAATGAGGTCTCTCTCTCTCTGGTTTAATTTGGTTTGAGCTTTTACATAATCGTAAATTTTTCATTTTTTTCAAAATTTCGTTTTATTTTCTTTTCCACTTTTAAATTCTGTAATGTTAAGTAAGTCATGTTAATAAAAAAATTCTTAATGATGATGAATGATGATCGATCATCTTAAAAGATCATCATGCAAGTAATGTAATTTATCTGACTAAAAAAACTTATGCTGTATCTACTCATGTAGTTGTAATTCTTAATTGGTTCTGATTTTAAAAACATTACATTACTCAACTTTAAAAACACATCATTTTTTTTCTTCCTTTTCGTAAAAATTCATCCTCTTCGCATCTCTTTCTTCGAAGACTAATGGCAAGTGGCATTGAAAATAAATAACATTTTTACGCCTATTTAACAATCTCACACTTAATTAAAATCAGCGAGTTTAAAAAAAACGATTACGTAATAATGCAATAATATAATAGCTTCTTTTTTTGTCATAAAACTTTTTAGAGATATAAACATTCAAATTAAATATAGTATATTTGTAAGCACGCACCAAAACTGAATGGAAGTGAAAAAGGTACATGATTTACGTAGGTATAAATAAATTATAAACGAATCACATTTGATGTTTTTTTTTCTGTGAAGGTCTTTTGAAATTGAAAACTAATTTGGTAAACTTTATATTACCGCATGCCACATCAATGTTAAACGTAGCTAATAATTAGCCGAGTCATAAATTCCTTTGTAAATCTTCACTTTCCCTCCAAAAAATATAAATTTTTAAAATTTTTAAATAGCATCCGTAGAGTCGTAAACATAATTTACATTTTAAATTACCTTACATTTTTGTGTTCTATATTTTGTATTATTAAATTTCAGCTTCACTTTTATTCATTTTTTAAATAGCTACCGTATATTTATTTTCAAATTTTTTGTGTAAAAAATTGTGTCTAATTTTATTTTTTTATCAGTTATATTTTAAGGCAAAAATGTTGTAATGGATGGATTCGATTTCATAAAATATTCTGACTTGTCACAGTCACAACATAACACAACCCACACACTTTACATCCATAGATCATCTCGTCTTTGTGACTATCAATTACATACGAAAGGCTGCTTGTTCCAAAATTGCGGTTACAAATTGTGAGCCCAAAACTTTATTTTAAAAGGAATCAAATTTATTTATCAACCTTGGATTGGACGATATTTTTTTCGGTAAATTACAAAGTGAAGTGTAAACTATCGAATTCGGTTCAATTATGTCGAATTGGTTTCACACACATTCTATTAATTCAATTTCAGGCACTTCGATAAGTGTTTTATGATGTGTACAACAACCTTAACGGTAATAATATGTAACGACTTCAGTATTTACGTATTTTTATGGCTAGCACGCACAGTAATAATTAATTTGACTGGACGAGTCATGTCTCAACGTTAGCTTAATTAATTGACCTACCTAAGAATAAATTGATTAGCTTAAAATGTGACGTATTAATTTCATAGCTAAAATTATTCAGAAACAATTTTTTTGGTAACGTTATTTCAAGTCTGCCTAGTTTGGTAAATAAAAATTATTACGTATGGAATCTGAGCTGAGGTCTGAGGTTCTATTTTTCTTGGTTCAATGAAGGAAAGGATGAAGAAGGATTAGTTAAAGTAAAGTAATAACTTTAAGGAAAGGTAAAGCAGTCCAGGAAGGAGTGGGTTTATATTTTGCGTTTGAAGTTTGAGGTAATTTGATCATGCGGGGTAAATAGAGATTTTTCGATAATTTAAGTCTTTCTTTTTGTGACGGTTTCAAAAAATTTTAAATGTTGAAATGACTACTCTGATGAGGAAGGCTGAGCGGCGCAGACGATATGGCTTGATGTGAAGAAGAGTTATTATTATTGTTATTATTATTATGAAGATAGTTAAGACTTCCATGAGCATGATTATGTGGAGAACTCGGAGACGAGTAATGTCCAAGATTATTTTGATGACCATGACTCTGGTTGTGGAGGTTGTTGAAATGGATGTTAGGATGCGTCGTATGAAAGGACGAAGGGGAATGGGACTGGGAGTGTTGTTGTTGTTGTTGATGGTGCTGATTATTCTGTGGGAAAGGATAATGGGAGTTTGCACTAGTGGTCATTTGGAATTTTAATAAGTTTTCGAGTTGGATCACCCTCTGTTCAGTTGCGTTTAGGGCGGCCATCAGCTTTGCATTTTCTACCCACAGGTCCTTCATGAGGAGGTCGGAATGGGCGAGTTTTTCGGCCTGGAAGATCAGGAACGAATTTCATGATTTCATTGCACACCTTTGGACGCTAAATATCTTTTGTACTTTGTATTACCTGTTCTTTATGTTTGTTGACATGCTGTCTCAATAATTCTTGACTGGCCTGCATCAAACTCTCCCAATTGGCGATTTCCATTTCATGCTGGTATTTCAGCTCTAATTGTATGAAAACGGAATTCAAAATTTTATGATGACATTTTGAAAGCTTTTTTTAAACACACATGAGAAGCCGGAAGCTACGATGACGTGACTGTACAAATAAGGCAAACAAAACACCAAGGAACAAACAAGATCTACAGGTACAAGAGGTTTGCGACTGCGATTGCCCATTTGAGGAGGAAAAGCAATCATCATTATTTAACAGCAGTTATTACGTCTCCTCTACATCTACTCGAAGTGATCCCGTCTACAGTGATTACAGTTACATTTACAGGCGAGGTGCACAAATGCGATTGCGATTGTAATTGTATGGGTAATTGTAATTGTAATTGTAAGCGTGGGAAGGTGTTGAGGTTGAGGTAGTAGTTGTATTGGTAGTTGGGGTATTGATATCGACACGGGGATACGGGTGCATTTGCATTGCTACGTCTAAAAAACTGTTTAGGAAGAGTTGAATATGAATTGATTCTCTTTGACTCTGACCAGTGACTATCTTCTCAGTCTGACTGTCCTTTTGGTGAAGAGCTAGCTGGAGAAGGTAGCACTGCTCCTCCCGCTGCTTTAGTTTACTACGAAGGCTCTGAAGCCAACCGAGCTCCACATGGCACCAAGCTTTCTTCATTGTTGACGACCCGCCGCCGCCACTCATCGAAGCGGAGGAAGAGGAGCATGGAGGCAAGCCCCAGGATGAAGCATGATCTGCTTGATAGGGTGGCGATAGGGAGCCCCAAGCACTCTGCTTTTTTTGAAATTCAACCAATCACCAAAAAAACAAACAAAGAAAAAAAGCATACCTTATGAAAATGAATCAGAAAAATACTTGCTGGAAGGATTTGATAAATTAAAATAAATAAAAAGAGAAAGCAGAAGATGAAGAAAGTAGAGATGAAAGAGAAAAAAAAGTGTACCGGCTGGAGGGCCATGGAGGGATCCACTGCAGGAATGAATGGCAAACTTGAACTTTTGTCTGCATAGCGTTGTGGCCAGATTGATTCGGGTTTTTGAGAGTTGTGGAGCATCTCAAGGAGGCTCTTGCTTTTTGACTGGGATATTAGCTCGTTATTGTTCCAGTGATTGTGACCGAATTGAGGGGAAGTTGACTTTGAGATCTGGAACAAAACCAAATCCTTTCGATTACTTTCCAACTCAAATTGAATAGAAAGCTACTTTTGGACTTACGTCTGGAATGGACTTTTTGTACAAGACCTCTCTTTCCTTTAGAGTTGATTCTAGGAGGTTGATTTGCTGTCGGAATTTCTCATCTTGACTTTTTAGTTGAAGCTCGAGATGTTTTATACGTTCTTTCATGAGGTCGACCATTCCATTTTCTTCCACCGTACTTCGTTCAATTTACCTTCTTCAGCAAGAGCACTTAACCGACTCTCATATTCTTGGCACTTTTTCGACAACGCTGAAACCTGCTGTTCCAAATTGGCACACTCCTCCTTCAACTTTTGTTCAAAGTTCCTCTGATAATTGGAAATCGTCGTGTCCTGCTCAATCTTTGCGGACTTGAGTTCATTCCTCAGCACCTCACATTCCTCTTCCAAGTCGGTGACTTGTCAAACGCTGAAACCTGCTGTTCCAAATTGGCACACTCCTCCTTCAACTTTTGTTCAAAGTTCCTCTGATAATTGGAAATCGTCGTGTCCTGCTCAATCTTCGCGGACTTGAGTTCATTCCTCAGCACCTCACATTCCTCTTCCAAGTCGGTGACTTGTCTTTCCAGACTAAATCTCTCCTCGATAACAGGTAGCCGCTCTCCCCCAAAGGGTCCATTTGATGGCAAAACAAGCTCTTCGTATTCCTTAATTTTCATAACCAAATCCTGTAACTTCTCATCAATTGCTGACCTATCCTGGTCGTAACTCTCTCTCGCCTCTTGAAGTTTCTCGTGCCAATAATCTTCGCACTTGTCATATTCCTCCTTCAACAAACTTAAACTACTTTCGAGTTCATCACATTGCGCCTTTAATTCACTCTTTTCCTTCTCAAAAGCTGCCTCTTTATCACATAAATTCTTTTCAAGAAGAATTACTTTCTTCTTCAATTCCTCCATCCCACCTCCTCCCCCATCATCCGTTTGTGTTTGGGTAGTGGCATCCTCATAAATGATATCCCTCCCAATTTGAACTTCTTTGTCTTCCATGATCGCTTTAAAAATTGACATTGTTTTACTACCCTGCTCACTATTCACTACAGCACACATCTCACTTTCCAGACTTGCACAGTCCCTCTCGTTTTGCCCCAAGAGGATACGCATCTTCAATTGCTGTGAGTGAAGGTTCACTTTCCATTTCTTCACCGTCCACATCCTCGTTTCCGTATACGGGATCTGTTGAACTTTCTCCGATGCAGGCTGCGATCCTCTGTGCAAAACGAAAAAAGAAATGAAATGAGGAATGTTGGATTTGGAATGAATGATGATGAGTCTCCCATGAAAACATGGCAAAAGTACTTTTCATGAAATTAGTTTTTTTTTTCACAATGAAAGACAAAAGCTCGTGATTGCAATTGCGTTACGGTTACGATCAGAGATGGCAAGTGGGCAACAAAAAAAGCTGGGTTTCGGGTAAATGCATTACAAAAGACTGGCGAAATATTTTAGTTTTTCACTTTACGTTCCCATTGCACACTTAACCCTGTGGGAACTGTATAGGATCCGTTAAAATTCACAAAAGTCCTTTACAGTCTTGTAAAAACCCAAACATTTTTTTTGCCATCTCTGATTGTAATGAAGAAGTTGTAAAATCACTTTAATGGCTCAATAGCCACGTTAAAAAATGCTTTTTCATTTGCAATGCACTCACAATTGCTATCGGTGGTTGTACCATTACATTTGGCCCGGAGCCAGTGGATTTGGATGCGTGTTCCAAGTTGATGTTATTGCCCATCATCCTCGTCTTTGGGAGGAGTAATATGTGCTCCAATGAACTCGAACTGTCGCATTCCTCCGCATCTACAAAAAAAATGAGGTGAGGATGATGATGCCAATAAAATTGGAGGTGATGCATGACAAAAAAAAACTCATGAAATCATTACCTTCTATTGACCTCTGCTCTTCTTCAGCCTTTGAAAAATATTTGCCCATTTTGTTGGCAGGCACGTGATCATGATCCTCCTCACCATCTTCCCTCCCTCCTTCAGAGGAATGATTACTCCTCAAACTGGAAGGTGAGCTTAAGGCACCNCATTACCTTCTATTGACCTCTGCTCTTCTTCAGCCTTTGAAAAATATTTGCCCATTTTGTTGGCAGGCACGTGATCATGATCCTCCTCACCATCTTCCCTCCCTCCTTCAGAGGAGTGATTACTCCTCAAACTGGAAGGGGAGCTTAAGGCACCGCCGTGATTATGATTATTATTGAGATTTTGATTCTGATTCAAACTGCCCTTTCGTTTCTTATGAATTGAACTGCGTTTCTCTTTCGACTGGGTTGCCTGAACTAATTTCAGTGTCTCCCGGACCGCTTCAAGCTGCATGGACAGCTCGTCGTTTTGGTCCCGGAGGGCTTGTATCTCCGTATAGGTCTCCTTCAATTTTCCATCACTACTTGCGAGGGATTCGACATATTTCCTTTCCATTTCTTGAAGCTGAGCCTCGAGACCAACGAATCTGGTGACTTCCCTTTCCAAATGGGAGCGCATTCTGTTTACACATTGAACCTCACTCGTGAGGGTGTGCAACTCCTTTTCTAAATTTGTATTTTCCTCGTTAAGCTTATTAATCTGCGCTTTCAGCTTCCCATCTTCCTCCTGGAGCTCCCTCAGTTTGGAATCCGATAAGTTTAAGGCTTGTTGGAGGGAATCCTTTTCAGCTGCAAAGCGATCCTGAAGATCTTGGATTTGTTCATTGTACTTCATCTCCATCTTACGAATGAGCATTTGACTATTCCTCTCCAATCTCGCATTTTGCTCATCCACCTCCTGAGCAATTAATTGGGATCTTTGATGTGCATCAATAATATCCGCTCGAAGTTTATCCCGTTCGCATTCAATGCTTTCACATAATGTCTTCAAAAATTGCGCTTCCGTCCGGTAGGTCAACAAAGCGACCTGGAATGCTAAAGGAAGCCGTTCCTTGGAATGGTCAATTTCATCCTCCACCGACTTTGCTAGGTCTTGGAGGTTTATGGAATGTGACTTAGAATTTGAAGAGAAGCCAAGTTCCGATAAGAGTCGGGATCCTTCACTCTCGGTGATTCCGAGTTGGGACCAAAGATCTAAGACTAATCCCACTTTAGCGAATCCGGTATTATCCGGGTCGAGAATGGAGAAAGCACCTCGTTCGTTTACAGGAATGTTGGAGAATCCATTGGATCCTTTGACTACGCCCCGGCCAGGGGGTGAGTTCGTTACGTCACCCTTATTGACTTTGTTGATTTGCTTTTCAGGGGACGGAGGGATCTTGTCTTGCATTCCACGTAGCATTTGACTGAGTTCGGATAGGCAGACGCGCCCATCCTTGTCACCGTCAAGCTCTTCAAAAAGTTCCTTAATTAACTGGAAAAGAAAGACAAATTAAAACCACTACTTCATTTTAATTTTACATAATTCTCCAAGATTTTTGCATTACCTCTCTTGAGATTTGGAGTCCTATACACTGGCAAACAGTGGTAAGCTCAGTTTCGTCAAGATAGCCGTCTTTTGCGAGGCCATGTCGTCTGCAAAAATCTTTTAACTGCTCGTCTGCCAATTCTTCACCCATTTCGAATTTCACGTTCACCCATTGACTTTTCCTTTAGAATTGGGCACGAACGCAGGAACAACCTGTGTCCAGGATTATTTTATGATCAAAATGAATTGAATGATCTAACGAGTAAACAACAGATATCTAAAGCTCAATATAACGGATCACTCCAGAGAGGGAATTTTACTCGGTTAAAAACTAAGGAAAAATGGATTCATTCCGAAAAAATATTTTTAAAGTATGTGTCTCCATTCAAACAAAACACCCGATTTTATGATTCCAGCTTGAGCGACAATTCCATCCGTCATTGTCATTATCATTCACAAATCCGTATAAATCCGAGTCCGGTATATTGAGCTTCTGTTTTTTTAAAAATATTTTTTATCTTAATCTCCTTTCTTCTCACCTGCCAGGTGATTCCGCATTTGATTTATTGATCTCTCTAATTGTTTCACAAGCTGTGAATATTATTTTCCACTTTTAAATTTAATGGCTCGGTAAATCGGTATCGGCAATATAATGAATCAGGATTACTACACACTCGCGCTAATCCCAAACTTAAAATCACGTTTTATCTTATCTATCACAGATTATTTGCCATGCCATAAGGGCTCCGAGAAAATAAACTTTTTAATCCACATTCCAATTCAATCCACAACCACATTGCATTGATTGAACATATTTTCACAGAAAACATACAGACATGAGCAGAGCAGACAAGACAGATTTAAATGGTCGGGCCGATATACATTTTTTGCATCTTGTTCCTTCATGTGAGTCACTTGAAATATTACATTTCACATGAAACAAAATATCTCTCTACATTTACATCTTAACTTAAAATCACGTTTTATCTTATCTATCACAGATTATTTGCCATGCCATAAGGGCTCCGAGAAAATAAACTTTTTAATCCACATTCCAACTCAATCCACAACCAATTGATTGAACATATTTTCACAGAAAACATACAGACATGAGCAGAGCAGACAAGACAGATTTAAATGGATTTAAATGGTTGGGCCGATATACATTTTTTGCATCTTGTTCCTTCATGTGAGTCACTTGAAATATTACATTTCACATGAAACAAAATATCTCTCTACATTTCCATCTTAATCATAACGATAATGATAATCAGAAGATTTTCGTATTTATTTCGTATTCACACCAAAAAATATCACTTGAAAATCTATCTTTTCTTGTTTGTGTGGGCAGACCTAAATATATTTACACGCATTCAGAACATGTAAAGAAAAATGTGAATTCGCGTTTCAAAAAATTTATTAATATTTTCTTCGCTAATGCCACTAGTGTAAACTTGTAAATACGCGTACTACTTACTTCTTCTTGTGTATGTGTCAAGATTCAAGATGTTAATCCAAAGGAATTTTTATGATTTTCATATAGAATTGAATTGACTTGAGCAAAGAAAAAAAGGAATATGTGTGGGCAAATGTAATGTAATGCGAAAAAAGGTAAGCAAAAAGTAAGTAAGTGGGAGTATCTTCTGTTACTGTATGCCTAATCAAAAGTCATTTAAAAAGTATTTTTCGAAGTCATCTTCAAATGTACTTGAACAAGGCTATAGAGTAGAGCTTATAGAGAAGGGGAAAAAGAGAAAGAAGAAAAAAAATAGCAGAGAAGGGAAAAAACAACGTAACATGCAACATGCAATGCAATGCAATATCCACAATCCACATCGATAATTTGCGTGAATAACATCTGCCTGAATAGGACATTTTGAGAGTATAAGAATGACGTGATTCACATTCACAAAGTCAGTCAGAAGTCAGACGAGAAGAATGAGTATCATATCGTATCGTATCATGAGGTGTGCTCAAACTCATATTCATATGGTCTGTGGTAGGGAAAAAATAATTTCAAAGGAGATAGCCAAAGCTAAAGCCATGCCGTGATAATATGATCATGATTCCTTTCGTGATGCACATGTAGAGTAAATAGGAAAAAATAACCTTCAGCTCTTATTCCGTCAATTAAAAGTACATTTAAATGCATTTGTTTGCTTTTGTGGAGAGGAATGCGAAAACGAATGGGCTTGTCTATTGGATTAGCTTTACCTTAAGCTTAGCTTGGGCTTTGGTAAGATCATTATCGTAGCGTTCATTGTAAATTGTAATTGTAATTGCAATTGTAAGAGGTGTGGAATGATGAATAGAATGAATATAGTCAATTTGATTTGCTATGCTGATTGTGATTGTTGATTGCTTACATGTGTAAACGATTTTGCACTTTACACTTTACATAGATCTCTCAAAATCTCCACATTAAGCATGGGAATGTGCATTTAATTTCATTTTATTGGCTAAATCACTACATAAAAAGAAATTGTGGAATTATGATTAAAATTATTCTTCAGACTTTTGCAAAACCTACATATATGATTATACATGTATTTATGGGGTAAAATGAAAAAAATAATTTTAGGATGCGATAGATAAACTATGGAGCATTTCATGTTTAACATTTATGAGGAAGAGATTGCGAAAGAAAGATTTTGTAGAGCAGTTCTTTTTGCCAATTGCAACAAAGATTATTAATAATGTGTAGCGGATATCATTTGATTTAGTAACCTATAATTTTTTTATTCCAGCAGATGTTTCCTAATTGAATGAATTCCTTTTTGGCATGAGAAGAGACCTTAAATTCATGACATGTTGCATCTGTTGTATTGCCGTAGTATGATTTTTATCTGAATGAGTTTTACAAGCCCATTAACTAATGCATAATTAAGAAATAATAAACTCATCAATCTCGACATTAATAAAAATTATTTATGTGCAAGTCTTTGGCTTATTTTAACCTGATCTGTTGATCCGTGATTGACAAATTCGAAATCAGGTCGGAAATTTATCAATGTGGGCTGGGTTCATTCATGACATTCCCATATGCAAAAATTATGAAAACTCGTTATTCGTCACAAAAAAATTAAAAAGAAACTTAAATTATATCGAAACTACGCATCATAAGATTATGTTCCACATTATTTCATTCACTTGTATCCGGCTTTTAAATCGTTGGCTGCATATTTTTGGTATGTCCATATTCCATTGACGTTTCAACGACCTATGCTTGAGCTTGCTTTGCTTGAGTCTCAACGAATGGAGCGTAGATCCAAACTTATCGATCGAAAAGAAACTCTTGTTTGCATCCACTTCTTCCATTGCATAAAATGTATTTATTTCCTTCTTCACAATCAAACAAGCGCTCCGCGAAAACCTCCGGGAGTGGGAGTCGGTACGTTTTTTTCATATAAGACATGTGCGTAGCTGTTGTAGGTAAGGTAAGTGGCTCTTGGTTGTGGCTCTTCCGAGAAGAAAGAAAAGAGCAACTGTAATGTCTTTAAATCCGCTTCTATATAGCACACTACACTATTTACTCCTTAGGGATCAGTTGAAGTTGCATTTTTAATGTGATCTGCGATCCGCAAACCAGAAAAAATCTTCCAGTTAAAATACTAATTTTAAAATGCAGGGCAGTAGTTTGCCCAATTCCTCCCATCGAAGTGATGGGAAACCTTGATAAGCCTATGCGCTTATCAACGTTATTTTTTTAAAGGAATCTCTGATTTGATCTGAAGTTGCTTTGGTTAAAAAATTGCAATAATGGGAGATCGGACGTTGAAATACTCATCAGAAAAGAGAAAGTCAAGTTCTGTGTTCACATTCACTTTGTATTACCTTTTAACCTGTGATGTATGGCTGAGCACATTATTCCTTGTGGGTACTGTTCCGGGTGTGGTGGGGAAGAGGAAAGAGCTTCATATTGGAGGTATCTTCCCAATCAATGGCACTGGGGGATGGCAGGGAGGACAGGCTTGTGAACCTGCTGCACAAATGGCTCTGCACGATGTCAACTTGGATAAGGATCTTCTCCAGGGCTATACGCTCAAGTTGCATTCGCACGATAGTCAGGTTCGAATGCGATTTATTAACGGAAAATTTAATTACTGCAGAAGGCCCTAAAATATTCAAATTGCATTCGAATTTCAGTGTGAGCCTGGCCGTGGCGCCGCTGTCATGTATCAACTTTTGTACAACGATCCAGTCAAGGTTCTCCTTCTAGCTGGATGTTCAACGGTGTGCACAACCGTCGCTGAAGCAGCCAAAAAATGG
>JAHZMX010000056.1:0-14897 GCA_027743895.1 Seira musarum
CTCTTGACATTGTTCTTTGCATGATCATGCATTCATTAATTTTACACTTGTCTACATAACTTCGGCTTTAAAGAGGAGAAACTTTTTTTTTCGTATTTTATGGAGCTTCAATTTCAATTCATAATTACGAAGGGTCGGTCTTGTCCTTTCATTGTTGTTCGGTTGAGTCGTTGTCGTTTTCGTTGCGTTGGAAATTGATTATTTATAGGTGTATATGCACCACAGCAATTATACTTGACACATGTTTATCATTCAAAGATAGTATCAATATCAATCTCGCCATAAATATTTCTTGTGAAATAATTTTCAAGCTTAAAGCTCTTCCTATTTTTTTATATCCCCTCGTTAAAGAGAGAGAGGCCAAAGAATGAATCTCGTAACAGTAACAGTTCAATGAATAATGATGATGATGAAGATGATTGTTAGTTAAATGCAATGTCATAGCAGCAGGTTAGTGTATCCTCAAATGGGAGCCATTTACATTAAACTACGACAGTTCACTCACGTGGGTAGTCTCATAATTTCCTTTTTTTTTGTGGGCAGTAGGATAGGAAGTCAGTGTGGAAGTAGGTATTGGATATCATCAATGCCTTGTTAAACAATGTTTTCTTCTCTTTTTGGCCTTGTCATCATTACTCATTTTCTTGAAAATGAGCAAAACTTACATACAATACTTACTTAGTACGCTTCTCATTCATCCAATTGAGAGGAGTGGTATCGCAATTTCTGATTCTGACTAACTGGTCTGTTTTCTTCAGAAGCAACTATAACTGAAGCTGAAGCATAAGCAGTTTTCTTTTTTTTCTTTCAGAAATCAGTGTCATCGAACTAATAAGTATTCTGTTTTGTTTTAGTTTCTCAAATGGCTACCTGCTTCATAGTACAAAAAGCATTGTAATAATGTAGTGCACTATAACTTAGCAATGGAGGGATAAGCTATTGCTGTTGTCATCGACTCGACATTTACCATGATTACATTAGGTACATTAATTACTTATCGGTAGAGTCGACGAGCCTGTCTGTCGCGTGCTTTCCTATTATATATCACTTGCATTATATAGAATCCCCCACTGATTTGATTTGATTTGAAGAGGAAAGCTTCATGGGAAATTTTTTTCCTCAAGTGTGAGAACAAATCTTACGCTTTATCTTCAATATTTCAGACTTTTTCCTCCTTCTTTGTCATTTCATTTCCCTTTCAGTTTCAGTTCGTCTGTCTCTCGTGTCATGATGATGTTATGAGCGTGAACAAAAAAACGGTAGTAGTAGTGCCAATGCAAACTTGAAACACTTTTGTGAGGCATATTATTTTTTTTGTGGATTGTGAATTCTGCCATTTTGCTGAAGTTTAAGGATGAAGATTGGATTTTCAAGCTAAATTGCGAAATCACTATTTGGGATTTTTCTTTGGAAAGATTTTAACTTCAGATTCATGACGAGTAAAATAAGTGAGTAAAGTGTTAGTGAATATTTATACTCAGTCTTGGTCATAATTTTCAACTAATTAGTGCTAAAAAGGATTAAAGTGTTGGTGAACTTACTTTATCTACCTTACCTTCCTTGAAGGAATTCGTGTTTAGCGTATATTCAGTTTCAGTTCGTCTGTCTCTCGTGTCATGATGATGTTATGAGCGTGAACAAAAAAAAACGGTAGTAGTAGTGCCAATGCAAACTTGAAACACTTGTGAGGCATATTATTTTTTGTGGATTGCTGAAGTTTAAGGATGAAGATTGGATTTTCAAGCTAAATTGCGAAATCACTAGTTGGGATTTTTCTTTGGAAAGATTTTAACTTCAGATTCATATGACGAGTAAAATAAGTGAGTAAAGTGTTAGTGAATATTTATACTCAGTCTTGGTCATAATTCTCAACTAATTAGTGCTAAAAAGGATTAAAGTGTTGGTGAACTTACTTTATCTACCTTACCTTCCTTGAAGGAATTCGTGTTTAGCGTATTACTTATGTAAGTTGGAAATAAATACTCATTGGAAGCAAATTAGCTATACTATAAGGTGTGTAGCTATTGGATGCATAATTTTCTCATTTACTCACCATTTCACTCTCGATTTTCGAGAGTTTCGTAATCACTCCGCTTACGAGCAATTAATAGTTTCTTTGGACTTCTGCTGTAAGTCTGTAAGTAAAAGTGTCATTTTTTCAAAGAGAGTTTCGTTTGTCTGTGAATTTTATGTGCGCCTTCGTTGCATTTCTAGTTCTTCTCCTGTAAAGTACCAATACTGCTGCAAATGCAACAGGTGTAAAAACGTGTGCCAATGTTGTCGATATATATTTTTTATTTCATTAGTGCAGTTTACTTGTAATATCTCTTGTTCCATGAGAGATTTTCTTGTTCAAATACAGAAGCTTTTTTTATTTTGATGAGTGAGTGTCCGTTTATATATTTTTTTCGCAAGAAATTTGAGCCAATGTTCGAACTAACTAACTTTCACAATATTGTTCAAATAAAAAAAAGCCATTTCATCTTAGACCACCAACGAATATTAAAATATCATCTTTGAAAGTTTGGATTACGAAAAAAAATAGTCTCGCCATTGCCATAATTTCGGTCATTTAAGCGATAAAAAAGATTTCTGCCCTCTCTATTGAATCACAATAAGTGAGTGAGTGTGACTGTGACTTGCCCATTACATTACATTACATAGATAAAGTGCAATGCCCATTGTGTGACCCCATTATTATATAGCCTTACTGGATTTTAAAGCGATTTTTACTAATCTACGACTTACCTGTAAAAATTTCTACATCCTAATTAGACAGCAAGTGCAAATAATTTGGACAAACAAATAAGAGGAGCTTCATAGAGGAGGCAGACCAGACCATAGTTCAATTGAGTGAGTGTGTGCCAAAAAATATATATATAAACGGTTTAACAGAGAAAGAGGATTTGCCAATACTCCCCTTTATAAAAATTTATCAATTTTTTTCAAAAGATGATCTTCCATGATAAGCCAGTCTTTTGAAAATCGAGTCGAATGAATCCCCAAACTTTTGGACATTTGAAGAAGGAGCCTGAAGGGAATAGTAAAATTGTTCTTTTTGTCAACCACCACCACAACCATCATCATTGCAACATATCTAAAATGTACCCCTCAAAGCCTAGAGCAAACAGGTAAGAGGAATAAATTGTACTTATTGAATATCTATAGAAAAAAAATAATTAATGCCTTTTGCTTCTTCTTTACTTATTCATAATTCATATTACTTAACCCTCCGTTACGGATGTGTGTGAAATTACTTCGAATAGAATCTGATAGGAAAGTTGTATTAGCATATTACATTATTATTGACTCTTTTACATGACAACTCTCACCTTTTCCCACTCCTAAACCCACGTTGAAAATGAAAATTATAAATCATTATGAATTCAGGAATGACTTGCCCCGAGCAATTTAAAGACGCAAAATATTTTTTTCCTTTATCTTTCGCCGTTAATAAAACAATTGTTTTTTTTCGTGCATACATATTTATTTGCATATGTATTTTTAGAATTGTATTTGTATTGTATGGTTGCGCAGACGCAAATGTCATAAAAAAATTTATAGAAAGCAGCCAGAGGTAGCGCAGCGCAGCGTTTTGTTTTTTCAAAAATGTATACGCATTCAATTCAGCAAAGTAAATAATGGTGATGCGAAATGCCGACGACGGATGTGTAAATGCCGCAGAACAATAAGATGCGTGCCGGCTTGAAAAACATGAATACGAAGTATGATGTACAAACAAAACAAAAGGCCTCAGTTAAGTTGTAATGAGTAGCCACTGCCGATTTTGTATTCATTTCGTGTGGATTGGATAAGCATTTCTTTTCTGCCTTTCTCCAATTTTTTTAGTACCCGTTGCCTTTCGTTCCCACTAAAATTATGGAGATCAGATCCGTCATTATTGATAAAGAGCTGATTAAGCACTTTCAAGCGTGAAATTGAATTCTGCATTTAAATAAAACAGAGGAAAAAATAAATATTTGAAATGCATTACCTCAAATTTTAAGGGTGTATTTACTGCGAAATTAATTTTTTCCACATGATTTCAGATTCAGATGATTGTCCCAAATATTGTTCCGTGTACCAAATTACATTACCTTTTAATCTAGGTTTCTCCCTTAATTTTGTCCATTCGGAAACCCAGTTTTTTCTAGTTTTGTGATGTTGTGTTGTCATGTGATACGTTGACAATGAAACGGTTTGGCTCAGATAAATTGATGTAAGTAACCCTAAATCCCAGAAAATTTGAAAGGTACCCTTTCAATTTGCCTTACTTAAGAAGCTGGTTAAGTAAAAATCCTTTAACCATTTTTGAGTCCGCATCCTTTCTACTGACTGACTTATTTTAAATGAGTGTATGAAAATCATTCATTTAGAAAAAAAGGTCCGTCCAATCCATACATAACATAAGTAGGTACGTAGTACACACCACATCATAATAATCATAAAATTGTAGGTGCCGGTTCATTAATTTCTGTTTCATCTTTGTACTTTGCCACTCTCGTGCGAGTCCAAGCAAAGTCTTTGTTTCACTGCAGAATGATTGAAGATGAATGACTTTAGGATTGAGAAAAAGCGGAATTCACTGTATTGATTAAATGAGGGACTTTCAATGAGGCTCTGGCTCTTTTTACAAAGATTTATCATAAAGGCTTATAGGACTTTTATGATTATAGTCCTCAGGAAGATTTTTAATGTGCACCTTTGCAAGAATAGAAACAAATAGTGATTAAGTATGATGTTGACTCTAAAGTTGAAGGGAACATGTAAAGTAATCATACGCTGCATCTCTCTTTCCTTTTCGTGCCTTGAATCGCCGCTGGGCTGAAAATTGCCAGAGGTTTTTTTTTCTTCATCTTTGTTCAGACAGCTTTTCGTATTTAGAAATGCCCGTGTACTGACTGACTGACTGGCTCAGACAGAGTCGATAATCTTTAGATAAAAAAAGAAAAGAGTCATCATCACAATAATTATATTTTTTTTAAAGCTTAATATCCATTTAACACGTTGACAAAGCATTGAGAAAGTAGCTGTGAGTAAGTTATTGCCCTTTAATGCTTGCATACACGACATTCATTTTTTTCTACACATCAAAAGCTAATATTGCCTTGAGATCAAATCTTTCTCCCAAAAAGAATCTAATGGATGATGTTGAATTTGGTGACTGATTTGAAAAAAAGTATATCCCTTCAGTTTCCCCTGTGGACATTTGTAAACACTTTATTCATTGGAGGGGATTTAAAAAGAATTTTATTCTCGATTTTCATCTTCCATTAAAAAAAAATGACAGGGAAGGACTTCGAGGCAATTTTCTTTTTTTTTTCCTTCGCTTACCCCGACTGTTTGCTTTTTTTTTTGTTTTTGTTAACTACACTTTAAAAGACGGACAATGGAGACGTGCCGTTTTGCACATCCTCCAAATTTGCATGATCATCATCATCAATGCCGTGTTTTAAATGAGTGATGGGTTTGCGCCTCCAGAGAAAACTCTTCTTTATCATTGTATTATTGTTTGAAACATTGAAGAAGCTATAATTGTCATTGTTTTAAGCATTACATTCACAAATAAGGACAATCTCATTAATTACTAGACAGAGAGTGTATTTTTTTATTCTTCTTGCCGTGGGGAAAACGACTGAAAGAAAGTGGCGGAGAGATGATCATGATCACGTTGTTGCGTTGAATTTTCGCGTATGTACTTGACGTTCTACACGACACATTTTAAGGCATCATCAGTCTCATAAAAAATCATTCGAAAATACATAACAGGAAAAACTCTATTCTCGGCTAAAATCTTTACGTTTTAAAATTAGGTGGTACGAAGATAGAAAAAACCCCCTCTCGGAAGAAAATCGTGGCTATTGTTATCCCATATTGTGTTCGTCCGTGGGGAGCACTATCTTATTAAACTTTTATTCTACCTCTTGTTAACGATTTTTTTTGGAGTAGGTTAAAATTTAACTTATGCTATGCATTTTTTCCCCTTCCTTGTGAAAAAATCATTATAATTTGCGTTAAAGATCAATCTTAACTACCGGAGTGGTTATTAATATTTTTGTGTATTCTGTCTTGAATTTAAGGAACATTCTGAGACCATTTTTAAAAGACAATGCTTTTTAAACAGTTTTATCTGACGTAGAGTCTTCGATTCGATCTACCTGGTTTGGTTGTTAGCATTCAAAACATTAAAAACGGAATAATCATAAATCATGTTTATTAAAAGCTCGAAAATTTCCTTAAGATATTGATACTGGTCTGGTCTTGTGGAAAACCATCACTCAAAAACAATGCTCTTTGTTTTCATTACTCACAATACTCACTGAGCTTTTTAGTTGTGCGTGATCGCAAATATCTTTTCTTAATCCCGACGGATGGATAAATGATGAATGAATGAGATTGATGATGAGTGACTCATATTTATTAACTGAATTCTCAGATTTCGATTTTTTAAGGTAGGGAATCCCAAGTTTTTTAATTGTTTACATTTCTTAATGAATACTGCGCACTTAAACAATAAAAATGAAGGGGATGATGACACTCGCGAATGAACACGAAATTCATCTTGTTAGCTAACCAAATTTTTGCGTCTTCAACTCCAATATCATTTTTTTTTCTATTACCAGGGTTTACAAGTACTACCGATACAGAGCCTAAATATTTTGGGCGTAGCCTGTTGCTGGTATTTAAAAAATCAACTATATTGAAAATCATACGACTTTGAAATGATGTATTTTTTATTTAAAAAATGGATGGAAACTTGTTAACTGCTGTTTTTCCTCTGTTATTAATCTCCACTTATAAATTTGTTATTGACGAGCTAGTTATTTACATAAAAAGAGGAAGGTAGTTTGCAAGTTATGCAAATTTCTTGAAATCATTTTTAAACCGGAATAAGCACTTGTGTAGAAACGTGGAAGCTATCATTTAATTAAATGTACCTATCGTTTATTTAGTATGCAGCAACTGACAAGGGAACACGTTGAGGATGGTTGTGCAATCGCAGATTGAAATATCGTATCGGTTTAAATGCGTATACTAAGCAATTGAAATCCGCTTAATTAACCAATTTTTTTTATTAAAATTGTTGGAACTCACAAAACAAATTTTTACCAATTGTCAATTATCATACAAAAACCGTAAAGTATATCGTCAGTTGTAATGGATTTTAAAAAATTATCTGTGTAAGAAAAATTGTCCATAAACTACATTTTCTTCAAGAAACAGCACTACCCCTACAACATACTCCTTTTGAGACTGACTAAAGTTGAGAAGGTCGAGAGTTTTCTTCCCACAATTAAAAAAATATGCACACCTCTAATAGAAGATAATACAGTCATCACTCACCTTGAATAGAATGTAGTATTTCCTGAAACTAGTGTTTAAGAAAGTCGATTTCCCTTTCAATTTTAATCTTCAATTAGTTTATTTCATGCAGCGCTAAAACATCGATATCGATAGTGTGCATTCTGTCTCTAAGCAATAAAATATAATCTTTTCGATAAGTAATAAATCATTATGGTCCAATCCAATCCAAGTCCAAAGGTTTTCAAAGTTAAGAGGAAAGTTCATTTTCTCAAAAAATAATTGTTTGATGATTGGACATTTTTTTTGAAGGTATGCATGCTTTTGAACTAGCGTCAACATAAAAATACACAAAGGTGTAAAAAATAATTGTTTGATGATAGGACATTTTTTTGAAGGTATGCATGCTTTTGAACTAGCGTCAACATAAAAATACACAAAGGTGTTTTGGCACACTGAATGACAATCAATGTGAGTACATACAACAAAGGAGAAATCGATCGTTTTTTTGTTCGGCCTCTTCTTGTGTCTTGTGTGTGTACGTCCCTATGCATCTATCCAATCCACATTTGCAATTATTATTAAAGACACTTGATGTTTTGAAATTGATGGATTTTTAAACCCCATTAAAAAGGCAAAAAAATTCAGAAGCTAAAGCGAAGCTAGCAAGACTAGATTTTTAGTTTGCTTAGCTTATTGATGTTTTTTAAAAAGAAAATGCAAATCTGTGCAAAACACAAAGCGCAATTGGTTTTTTTTCTTTGAGAGTTGGTCGGTCGGTGGGATCTTGGTGAAGGTGCTGCGACTGTTATTGTTATCTTCATCGTTGATTCGAGTAGCCTACTTATATTCCGGTCTTCGTCTTCATATCAACTTCAACACTAACTTAACAAAAGAACCTTTCTTTGAAGTTCCTTTGCTCGCTCACCTCCCTTACCAAAAATTCTTAGTGCTTAATGTTTTCAATATGTTGTCACAAAAAAATTACTCCGTTCTGTGTGTGGCAGTTGCAAGGCTATGGTAGCACAAAGCAAAACTGTTGAAGTTTTATACACATCAAATCATCATCATCATTTTATATAGCAGCAAAGCTATATGCAACCATAATCATAATCATATTCGTTTCCCAGATGAAAGATATGAGTACACTATCGGTGAAATAAATGCCTATTATCATTTTCATGCAACATTTAAACCCTGTGGAAGGCACATAAGATAATAATCATATTCGTTTCCCAGATGAAAGATATGAGTACACTATCGGTGAAATAAATGCCTATTATCATTTTCATGCAACATTTAAACCCTGTGGAAGGCACTGAAGATAAGTTAAGTATCTACCGTAAAAGCTTTAAATGCCTTCGCATCTGTGGAGGCCACTGTAAAACATTTTAATGACAAAACATCCATTTCATTGTTGCACAAGTAAAGTTTGCAATTTTACGGTATAGACATTTTTCTTGCAAAAATGGGGAAAAAATCATATGCCTAGTCTTAATGACAGTCAGAAGATTCTCTCTGAAAAATTCCGATAAGCTTGAAAGTATTAATGATATGGAACTGTGGAGGCAGACCATCATCACCATAATCATTTTAAAGATTTAAATTTTTATTTTCTACAAAGAAGGAAATGAGAAAAGCATAAACTGTCGCAATAATGTTTCGAATTAAATTTATTGACGATATATTTTTTTGTCTTGCTCACAGCAATTTTCAGACTTTCTCTTGAAGTTTTCATATCTCACGACGGAAAATAAAAACTGGTCATTTTTTTGTTAATCAATCATTTATGCCTTGTGAACATTCTACAGTTTTGCTTCTTATGATCATGAACATGAAATGTTCCTGTCATGTCACTATTATTATATTTTTTTCTACAAAAAAAAATATTATTTAGCCTCAGAGACGAATCGTCCAATGTTACAAAAATAAAAATAAGGATGAAAAGAAGTGAAACGTTCTCTTTAAAGTAGTAATTATATTGGTTGATGCTGCCTTCAGTGCCTTCTTCCCAAAGGGAAATGGTATGGTCGGTAGTGGGTTGAAATGATTTTTGGATGTGATGTTCACAGCTTTCAAGGTGTTCATGGACTTGTCAAGGTGATATTTGCCTATTAGGCATCATCGTCTTCCTCAAAAAATACAAAACTCCCAAATACGGCGGAATGTTCCTTTAAGTATTCATGTTCAAGTTGAGACATAAATGGGTGATTTTGAATATATATTCACTCTTCTCATCTTATATTCATGACAATTTTTTGACTTATTTTTTGTGAGATATTGTAAGGTAAACTGTTGCATAACTTTATGTTTGTGATCCACCCATTATTTTTGCTTGAATATCCCTGGACAATAAATAAGTGGATTTGCAAGAGTGCAATGCAATTGATAAATAAAGACATTTTTAGATTTACAATACTTGTAGGAACATTGAAATCTACTTTATTTTTGCTTGAATATCCCTGGACAATAAATAAGTGGATTTGCAAGAGTGCAATGCAATTGATAAATAAAGACATTTTTAGATTTACAATACTTGTAGGAACATTGAAATCGATCCGTGATATTTTAATCGAGTGCAATTTCACAAGGTGAACCAGATTTTCAATCCATGCAAAACAGAAAAAGAACATGTCGGCGGCTTGATTCCAAAAGTGTTTTTATGCATCTCATTATCATATTTAAAAAGGTGTGTACCTTCTTACCACCCTAATGCATGCATAACAAATNATTAATTCTTATTTTTTTGTATATCTTTTGCATCTTTATTTTTGCTTGAATATCCCTGGACAATAAATAAGTGGATTTGCAAGAGTGCAATGCAATTGATAAATAAAGACATTTTTAGATTTACAATACTTGTAGGAACATTGAAATCTATCCGTGATATTTTAATCGAGTGCAATTTCACAAGGTGAACCAGATTTCAATCCATGCAAAACAGAAAAAAGAACATGTCGGCGGCTTGATTCCAAAAGTGTTTTTATGCATCTCATTATCATATTTAAAAAGGTGTGTACCTTCTTACCACCCTAATGCATGCATAACAAATTCAGTCATGATGAGACAGTAAAAAAATCTGTATGGTCATAGGTAGATAAACTTTACATTTTTTTCGTCTCATAAAACCATGGCAAATGACTCATAAAAAATTACAGTCCAGTCATGAACATCGCTAGTCATCATCATCATCATTCAAGCTTCTCTGGAATCCATCCAGACCCAGCCAACATAGCATCATAATAAGCTGGAGGCAGACAAATCCTTTCTACAAGGTGCGTGTAATGTGTCTCGATGACGTTAAAACATTTTCGAGTACTTCCTTCTCCACGAATTATGTATGCAAAACCTTAGGTAATTAAACGTGTGAAGTTATTCTCTTCCTTTTCAATGTAAGCTGAAAATTATGTGAGTGTGAGTCCGGTTCTCAAGATTTTCAAAAAACCTCAACGGCCCCACAAAAAAAAAATATTCAGTTTTTTTACTCCTGAGCATACCTGCACATAGTACTAATGGTCAGGTCTGGTGCGGTGAAAGAAGTCAAAAATTTTCAAATTCATGATAGCCTAAACGAAACCCTTTGGTTTGGTTGTGCCACAAAAAAAAATATTTTACATGACCTGGCACTACTGACACAGTAAACAGTATTAATGAGACATTGCATTGCAAAGGTAAGTAAGTAGTAGAAGTAGTAATGCAGGATTGCATTGCATGCAAAAACGATTTAAACCCCCTTTGGTCATCGCATCATCATCATCATCATCGTTTATTTTTCTATCAAACACATTTTTTTATCATGGTCATAAGTAGCGGAGCTGAGCTGATATAGGCATATCGGTAACAGGAAGAATTTCACGATGAAGATGAAGACGGTAATGGTGATGGATGAATCAAAAAGAAACTTGCATGTATATATGCATGTTTAAAGGAAAAAAAATTCCTCATATGATTATTGAGAAAAAAAACCAGGTGGATAGGTTTTGTGTGATGTTGGTAGGTACCTACTTCTGCAAACGCATTGTATTAAAAAAGTAAGCAAGGTGCTCGCTCTCCTACACTAATCTAATGACTGCAATTGTAAGTTCCCAATCCGAGAAGATCCTCTCGCAGCGCAGCAGCGTCGTTCATCGTCAACGAGAATTTCGAATGGGGAAAAGTGTAATCTATAGGAAAAAGGATGATGATGAAAAAAAAGCTTTCAAATGACTGCACCCGCCGCCGTCCTCGTAAAAATGTATTTTTCTTTTAACCATTACGATGGATGAACAACTTGAATCTCTTAAGGGCCATTTCAATGCAAAGGGAAGAAAAAAAAATTCTTCTTGTAATTCATTGATTGTTGTGAATGTATGAAAAAAAGGAAGAGAAAAAACCAGTCAACTTGACAGACTCTTCTTCTTCGAAAAAATAAATGAATCTTTATATGCTTTCTTACAAACTTAAAGTACAACTAGTGAAGTGGGTACAGGTAAAAAGCATGCTTTTGCTCTTGCTCTGTAATAATAATGCACGCATTTCATATATTGCACGGCACGCAATGCAATGCAATTTTAAGATGCGATGAGCTCGCTCGCACAAGAAAGAAGAAGAGAACAGAGCGAAAAAAGACAAGCTCGTGTTCGTTCGTCTTGTTAACAAAGATACATACATACATGCAAGGAAAGATACAATGATGATTACGATACGATGACGGTGTGATGTGATGTGGTGTTAGCTTTTTTCTTAAAGAAACCTGTTGCTGTTCTTTCATATACTTACATAGAATTCTTCTTTTTTCTCAAGCGATCTATCAAAGGGACTAAACTCTTTTGCTCCTCGAGGAGCTGGTTCCGTAGTGGAATAACTTGTTCACTTTATTCTAGTTTTGGCTTTCTTGCCATCAACATACGAAAGCTGGGTTGCGGTCGGTCAGAGTGTTGAGGCCGATTAGGAACATGTGCACTAGGTACTTATTTCACTTACTTTTTCATTCGGCTTCATAATAAGCAGAATTTTTTCTTTCCCTTTGCTCGTTTTTGTGTGTGTTATTTATTTCCTGAGGTGTTTTTGGAAAAAAGGTTCCTCTTTTTCCTTTGTTCATCCAGTGTATGGATTTGTTTTACCCTGAAATATTTTGTGCTCACCTCGAAACAAAACTTTTGAAAGGGATTTCTGATTCGAGAGGGGAGGACGAGGAAAAAAAAGAAAGATAAAAAAACACGGAAGATCCGGCATTAACATTCTTTGCTTCCGTACCACGACGATAGTTACCTCGACCCGACCTCACAGTGTTTACCTTTACATTCTCCGGAATTCCTTAAAGGAAGGTCTTCAACATTTTTCTTCCAGAAACTCTCCCATAAGTACTTTTTATGGTGATTTGGGTCTTCAATTCGAGAAAATCTCGGTTTGAGGTCACTCAATTCCTGTTGCATTGCGGACAGGTAAACAACAAAGTGAATTTGATCGCTCGTTCTCAAAACAAAACTCGGTTATTTGGACTGAAGCCAGTTGAAAAAAAAATTGTGAGAAGACGTCCGCTTCTTTTTTTTGACAAAAATTTGGGCGAAGTTTTTTTTCCCTCGTATTTTTTTACATGACGAGACAGACACACACACTCCGTTTTTCAATGCAAATTATTGTGAATGAAAAATTGCAGCAGCAATGAAAAAAGACGGCTTGTTTTTTTTAAATCAAAATTCATATTCTATTGTTGGTGAATGCATCGTGTGAACTTGTTCTTTATTGTTATTATTACCGTGTTTAGTTGCTAACGATAACACTTGTTGATTCGGATCTCCTTTTGTGGTCAATCGTAAAAAGAGACACACACACACAATCACTCTAGGACGCTTTCTTTTTAGTGCATCAATTTTTTTTATTATTATCATCAACGTAAAAGCACTTGAGACGAATTGAAAGGAGATATTTGAACTAGAGAGTAAAAATGGTGAACATATTTCATTCGATAAATATGAATTTTTTATACTGCTGACAGTGGCACCTTATATGGAGGTTTCAAGTTTGTGGCTCGGTTCCTTTTTTTCTACGAATTCAATCGAATCCAAAATCCAACCTGTATGCGTGCGAAAGCAGCCCCACCAATTTCTATCAGTTTCAAGTGTACTATAAATTAGAGCCACGCTTGCATAATTAGTTCCGAACAATGAAAATGCATTTCTTGAGATGCACAAAAGTTTAATCAGTTGATTAGTGGAAGCAACAATCAAACATTTTTTTCTTTGAGTTGACATCATTTGAGACTGTTTAGTGATAAACTGAATGAATTAATCTTATGAGTTATGATTGGGTTACCTTGCAAACTCTCATTATTCAATTGACTGCATACGACCATCAGTCAGTCATTTTATTGAGTAACTCATTTATCCCCTCTTAATATTTTCCCAAGGCNATGCGTGCGAAAGCAGCCCCACCAATTTCTATCAGTTTCAAGTGTACTATAAATTAGAGCCACGCTTGCATAATTAGTTCCGAACAATGAAAATGCATTTCTTGAGATGCACAAAAGTTTAATCAGTTGATTAGTGGAAGCAACAATCAAACATTTTTTTCTTTGAGTTGACATCATTTGAGACTGTTTAGTGATAAACTGAATGAATTAATCTTATGAGTTATGATTGGGTTACCTTGCAAACTCTCATTATTCAATTGAACTGCATACGACCATCAGTCAGTCATTTTATTGAGTAACTCATTTATCCCCTCTTAATATTTTCCCAAGGCAGATCAATAACACCTTTCCAATTAATGCAAGATACGTTGCGTTAGTTTGGTTTGAGACCATCGGTGATCACGTACGATCAGTTGAAGGAGAAAAAAAAAGACATTTCAAGCAAAGGGATTAATGAATTCTTCTTGTCCTATGTGCGAACTACAGTCCTCAAAAAGGTCCATCAACATCACTCGATCCATCCGTCGTCGTGAGCCATTATGGCAATAGTAAGATCCACAAATGTACAAGTTGACCCTGGTACAAGGGTACTTTCCACAGTAGCACCACTACCATCACCCACCAAAGTGTTATCTTTGTCGTCATTCTCATCTTCCTCCAGACTTGTCTCCCACTGTATTGCCACTCCTTGTATTTCTTCGCTGCAGCCGCTTCTTCTGACAAGTTGTTGGCATTGCAATCATACCTACAGCCAACGTCGTTTGAGTGATCTGACCTGAAAAAAAATTGAACAATACAAGACGATACAATACAATACACACGTACTTTCAGAAGAAAAAAAAGGTTTTTGGGGTCTTCGTGATGTGATGGAGAATCTAGAAATGCATCATCTATCATCATCGCTAAAGTGATAGTAGTTCCATTACTCAAAAAAATACAGGACAGAATTAAGTAAGAACATTATTCGATTCGGATGTATGGACGCTTTCCATAATTTTTTTTTGTGCTCGTTTACATACTTTCGTACTTTGTGTTTTTACCAAAAAAATATTTCAATTGATTTTGATTTGAGGCCTACACCGACTTCACTTCACTTGACTTGGCTTTTGGTGTAAGTAAGTACTAAAGTGTGTTGTTCTTGTTATGTGTGTGCGTTGCGTGGCGGACAAGATTGATTTGGATAATAATGACGATGATGTGATGT
>JAHZMX010000057.1:0-15536 GCA_027743895.1 Seira musarum
ATATGACACGACAGGCCAAAATATGACAAATATGACATTTTAAGTTGGTCTCAATCGACTCGTGTTTTCCTAATTCGTACACATACTAAATATCATCGCTGTACGACTTACCACAGAAAACATGACATGTCATAAGAAAAATTAGTCTAGTCATAAGCTAAATTACAGAGGACTAAGCGCATTTGAAAAGCTTTGTCCTGAAAAAGTGGCAAAAATGAAGTCTTGGCTGTACCTTATTCAACGTCTCTAGCCTCTCCTATCTGTTTAATAGTTAGTATCATTACACTAAAGGCTTTCTGAAAATACTGGATGTTCTTTTGTACTTTCTCTCAGATTTTTGACTCCAGTGTTGCGACTCACTTGAGTGCCATGCTACTATTAGAACATTTTTTAAACTAAAACCTTGAAGTTTCCGATGTATGCTGCACACAGAATATTTGGAAGAACATATTTGCTTCCTTTTTGTCTATAAGTCATTGGGGAAAGCATATGATACCTATGCGCGAGAATTCACAGCTGTAAGGTAATGAAAAAGGAATTCACGAGTAGTAAAGAGAAAATGCAACAAAGGGTTTCATAAGGTGCTTAATTACAATTTTTTCTACATTAATAGGAAATTCGAGAACTTGTCGATCCCAAATCATGCTTACAAATAATTAATTGTAAATTATATCTACTTTTTTGCAACCTGCCAAATTACTTGCCTTTGTCATATACAATATCATATTTTACCCCAAGAATACAATGTAACTACCATAAATTAATGTGAATTTTGCTTTAAGGTTTTGGTAAATAATGATTTCTGGCTCAGTTAGAAATTTTCTCTCTTTTATAAGGACTTAAAGCATAAATCTCACTCCACGGTCATGAAGAGAAAGTAGAGAGAATAGAAAGGTACAATGAAGCATGTGTTACAGATTGATATAGTAAAATTATTTATGGGAATTACTGGTAAATCCGTTGAAATGTGTAGTATGAGACTTGAGATCTGAAAGGATGCTCAGACGCAAACCGATGTAGGAAGTGAGGAAGGGAGATTGACTACAAGCATGCAAGTAAACCCGTACGCAACTATTAATGTTACCAACATTCAAATGAAAAGACACTTTTGAAGAATTCATATGAGAAACTTAACAAGGTGTACATTGTCATCCACTCCACAAATTAATGTCTTTGATTCTCAAAGACTTAGTTATTTAGTATTGAATTACTTTAACATACATTTTGAAAACATCTGATGTTATTCTGCCTTCAAAATATGAGGCACGAGAGTAATTTGCTCCCACACAAGTATCGAAAACCAAGCTACCTATAAAGTCATGCTTCCTTAAGTAGGTAGCTTACGTAAGTAAAACCTTTTTCTTTCTATCTTATATTGTTTCAGTTGCGATTTCAGCATCTTTGGTTTGATCCAGTGCCTGATAATGCATCTTAGTTTGTCCATTCACATTACGCCATGTAGTGACTGCGGTGTGGCAACATCTGACCACACTCACTTGTAGGTATAACAGAAGCTGTAGGCCGGAGAAAATAGAATCTTACGTATTTGGCTTTAGAGAAAGCAGGCTTACGTGTCTACTATGCTGACTATACCGTCGTCGACCAAGTAGTTAAGCTCTACGTACATAGATTTATAATGCGTACATAGTACTATTTGTGCAGAAACGAATCATCCTTCAAAAACTATTTTCCTCTCATGTATTAAAAAAGACGTGCGTATCAGAGTCAGCAAACTTGCCTGCTTTTTCCTAGATTGAGAAATGCGAAGATGCATCTCATCACTACTCTCTTGCTTGTAAGTGGAAGGTGGAGAGCAAGTAAAAGAGAATAAAGTGTCATCACTTGAGTCAAAAATCAATAGCCTTCTAGAATGAAGATTGCTGGAAATGCGCTTCCCTCATACAAGAAACGATAGGTATGCTTACCACTCACTCTCGTATCTCGCAGCAAACAAGACAGAAATGACAAACGCACATACTTGTACTTTCAACGACTTCATTATGAGTAATGTTCTTAAAATACGAGCAAGGGAAAGAGTATCAAATTTGCAATTTGTGTAAACGAATATTTCATGCATTTACTTTTGTTTGCTTCTGCATTTTTTAAATTAATTTCTTCATGACTAAACTGCAAGTAAATTTTATGGTGGGCAATTTATTTACACTTTAGTAGCATAAAAGAGCAAAATTATGACTTTCACTAATAAGTAACAGGTCTAAATGGAATGTCTAAATAGCAGTATAATGTGCATCCCTATAAACAGCAGATTTAGTCATTTTGGCTTAATACTATGCCTGCCGCGTATTAGGAAAACCTAAATTCCACATTTTGACAGGCAGACTTTTTTACGTCATACTTTAATCTTGCCAAGCAGAAAATGCGTAATTGTTACGATGTGGGGAAAAGAAGCCCTAAAATTAGCCTGTCAAAGTTGTGAACTCGATAAATGTGCGTTTGAATTGAATGCTGGTCTTAAACATACCTTTTGCTCCCTTTTATCATGTATTGTTTAAGTTTTGAAATAATTACGAAACGGAGAAGGGGAAGCTTTGCGACTTATATAACACATCATTTTCTCTTCGTGTGTGATAATTCTTGCTTTCCTCTTGTCTGTTTAAGAGATGCTGGCAAAGCAGCTCCCATCATACAGAAGCAACAGTACGCATTACGACACAGCATTGTACGTGTTTATGCCACTAACGCACCTCACTACATCGGGAAAAGTCTACCTTGAGATTTCTATTATTGGGGACCACCTAGCAACTCGGAATGCTCACACGCATCTCTAAACTGATCGTGAGTATGAGAAGAAAGGAAGAAGAAAAAAAAAGAAATAGATAGATAAACTTGGGCCTTACACTGTCACTCATATGAGTATAGGTGTGGCAATGTATGACAGCAAATAATTTAAAAATTGTTCTACAATTTACAATTAGCTGCAATTATTGCATTATTTCATTTTGAGAGAGCTATCATAGATATTTATAAATGACGTACCTTTCGATTTGGTAATGTACCACGGATTTTCTTGAACATGATGAATTATGTGAACTTTGGTCCAGATCAAAGTTGAAAAAAATTAAACTTTTTTTGTCCACAGCCTGCAATTTAAATTACGTTGTTTTCACATTTCGCACTTTTAACAAGGTTCCCACTTTTATTTTTTCAGTTAGTAACTAAGTTCATTGCTACCACTGCCACTTTGTTTGCATCGAACGTGGCTTTAAATTTATTAATAAATATTCACTTACATTTAATTAACAAAGCTGTTTATTTTACACATTCAGAGTAGAGATAAGAGGGTCAAAAATGGTTCACGTTTTAGTTACTTATAGCTTGTTCAGCCTGAGCTAAGAACATGATGCGAACGGTGCTGTTGCTAAAAGAGAAATGAGAATGATTCTTGTCATCTCCCCTCAAAATCAACTTTCTTTTTTAGAGCTAACTTGCGCTTTTCAGCTCCAGAAGCTAAGGTAATACACCTAAGATGATGTTTCATCCACAGCAACAGCATCTCTGCCTCTGCTTGTTTGTGGCATAGCAAATCGATCTCCTACCCAAGGAAGTAGTACAAGTTGAAAGAAAATCTCCGGCTTTCTATTAAAAAAGGAGCAACACTCCCAACATTGTTTCTAATATATACCATTGCTACTAGCCTGCTTTCATCGTGCCTTTTTTCTATTGTTGCGTTAGAGTACTTTGCATATCCATACATAGGTAATATCTGCAACAAGTCCTAATTGCTCTCACACAAAACTCTTCGCTTTTTGAATCGCATTTTTTAAGGGAAGAGTAATTTCCGGCTGAATTTCAGGGCGCGGGCGCATTTGAAAATTTTTCTGCCGCTTGCCCTTGAGTGGGAAAATCGGCTGAATTGGAGAGCCTTAGCTCTCCTTTTTTCAGCCTTCCCTCCCATCGCGGCGTCTCATATCAAGTTGAGCTTGTCGGATATGCTCGAACCTTAAATAAGCTTCAATTTGCTTATTTGTTTCATTTCTTGGAAAGTATGGCGAAGGAAAGACATCATTGGTCATTTGAAAAAAAACGCAAAGACAATGACACGCCAACTGTACATATCTATTGATTCAGGTGAGATGCATTGTATATAACCTGCTACAATGTAAGGACAATAATAAAGCTGTTAGAAACTGTAGTGACGTAGCTTTGAAGTGAAGAATTAGGGAAAGAGCTGTACAAATGATGCTTTCATGACAGTGGTTCCATAGTCCACTGTTTCTGACATCACAGAAAGTGGTTCCTTGGTTTTATGTATTCCTTACAGTTTCATATGACGCTCATAAGTGCATAATTGTGAAAAGCTTAAAGAGCTCTTTCGAATAATGTATCACACGCTATACTTGAGCAGAAATTCTGAATAGCTCGGCGACGTAATGAATGACTCCAAAAATTTTCAGCCTCCTGCCCTTTGCCTTCTTTTAAATTTGAAAATAATTCTGCCTCTTGCCCCGCTGCCGTAGCTCTCATAAATTCAGCCCCCTCCATTTCTTTCTTTTTTAAGTCGTGCAAAAACGTAATTTTGTACTTAAAAAACTTAAGTGCTTGATGTTCCGAAAACTCGACTGAAGCACCAAAATAGACATTCATGATAATTTATAAACAATTTTAAACAGTCCTGTTAATTATTCGCTAATTTTCAATTTTCTTAGTTTCTTATTTTATACCAAATGGAGAAAATGTTTGATGGGGATAAATGTCTTCGGGGGTAAATGACCATGGGGGTAGATGACCATGGATGCAAATTGAAGGGTGTAAGTGTCTTGAGGTAAAATAATGTAAAAGCGAAAAAGCATAGATAGTTTTGCAGGTTATCGAAATAGGATTATAGATCGCAGATATACTTTCACCTCTCAACAAAATTTTCTCCTACGGTAAAACAAGGATAAAGCGAATAAAGTGAAAAGCACAAAACTAGTTCATTCTGCTTTCCCTTTTGGAAGATATTAAGATCAGTTCCGGGCTTTGTTCATTTATCTCATGAGAACTTCACTGGTCTTTTCTCCAACAGGTTGCATCAAATCAGTCTTCTAATTTTAAAGTGATGTTAAGCTTTACAATCATTCATATGAGAAAGTCCCTGCAGAATGGAATAGAACAGTGACTAAAGGAAAAAACGCATTAATTATTTTTATGACTTAAATCCAATCCACCAAAATACTGACACCTGTCTTGTCGGTAACTGTTGATGAATGAAACTGATATGAACGATATTTCTTACATCTTATCTTGACTTTCTGCTTTCTCCTTCGCAAAATTCCCACATTTTTTAAAAGCAGCAGTTATGATGCTTATGTGTAGAAAGCAGCAAAGTAAAGCCTATAACCATTAAGGAAAAGTTTACCAAGTTATTTCTAGTAATTGATTCACCTACTTACTCAAGTTACTCATCCTCATCTTTACACCAATCGAGGAGAAAAGAGGAAATTGAAAAGATGAATAGATGCATGGACTTACTCCTTTAGATTAAGATACATATGTGACAATTGTAAGAAAGGGAGGATGTGGTTGCAAGAGGATAAAACACCATAAATCGATACAAAACGCTTTTGCATTGCCTGATAATTTTCTAACGGTACTTTAGAAAATATTTCTGCATTAAACAGTATTTGTAGCAACTTTCTCTTCTATTTAATAATGTACCTGGAAATTTCATGACCCGAACGAAATGCAGCCATTTATTTCCTTCAAAAAGTGCAAAAATCTCAGCTATGTTATAAATAAATAATTCATAGCTGTAAGTCAATCTGCAGCGGAAGAACAGTAAATGACGTAAATGTGTAAGCAGAAAAGTTGTTTGCTGGATTATTCTTGCCGGTGAAACAGCGAGTTTTCTATTGCGTGAGTTTGAATGGACAACATGAAAAAGTTAGGGAAGCTATTGAAGCGTGTACAATATCCGTGCTCTGCGGAGCTGTTTGCTTTGCATTTCATGGAAACCAAAATGTGTGGGCGGACAAGTAAGAGCGAAATGCATCTAATGAAAACACTTTGTCAGTTTGACCAACTGTCAACGCGAGTTACTAATTGTTTGAGTGGGCCACCTCATGATATACCAGTCAAATACAACGACGTGAAATTGTTACTAGTTCTGTTTAAAACTTGCTAAACAGATTGGTTAGTTAATAAAAATTGGAATTAAACTAAGAGTGAGCACGCTTGGAAGTATATTTATAGTAATAAAAATGTTTGACTTTAAATTTGTCACAAGTGTAACTATTTCACCATGCGTATCCGCGAATCTATCGCATCAATCCATGCTTCCATCGTGTCAATGCATCCTCTCGTTCGAAATATGATTACCGAAATATCGGCTTGCAATCTCTCCATATTTTTTTCTCGGCGTCATCAGATTTTTTCGCTCGAGAGTTGCAACTACTAAAACATTTACTTATTATTCCTTTATATATTATTAGACTTTATTCCATCTTATAAATTGCGTTAAAGCAGTTGCCAGGAGATTCAGGATATAATGAGAAAATCCGTATTTAGTCATGAATTGCTGGTTATTCCGGTTAATTCCAATGCAACTTACTACTCTATAAACTGAAACTAAAACACGTGGTATTCTCTTGTAAGCCTGCAATGAAAATGGAAATGCAATGAAAAATGAACGAAAGAAGACGCGATTTTGCATACGGATTAAGAATACAGTATAACCTCCATAATAGATCACCCTATGTAAGATCAACCTCCTCATAATATCACCCCTGTGAATTCGCCTTCGTTGTTTCATTGAATATTTTCTCTATACTAGATTCCTCTCTATAAGATCACCACCGTATTAGATGCAAACGAAAGATACGCACAACATAGAGAGCCATTAAAAATGATCTCTATATAAGATCAGAAATTTTTTGGAACAGACCCAAATGATATTTCTTCTCTATTATATTTACATCGCATGATAGGCTCAATGCGGAGAAATATTTCTTGGTGATAAAATTGTTTTACGTGAAAGTTGTTAAATAATTGTAGCAGTCATTCCTTAGAAAGACAATAAACGTTTTCAATGCTGCATTTATCAACAAAATTTTCCTGTTAGGGCCACGTGATCTTCAAAAGAAATTTCTATATATCGGCACCTGTATATTAGACACAAAAAACCTTTCCCCTTGGAGTGAGCTTATATGGAGGTTTTACTGTATTAATACAATATCGAGGCATTTGGCTGGAAGAAGTGTACACTTGTACCTCATAATAATCGATATATTCCACGTCAGTGTGGTATACGAAATGCGTGCCTCATTTATGCGCGATGAAATAATAGTGAGATTTGTAAAACATGAATTTCTGCAAACATAAGACGAGAGTTTTTTTTCAAGTTTTCATAAATTCTAAACCATGCGGTTGAAACAAAATTTCCTTTGCGTATTTCGTGGGCACAAAACAGTTGTAGTGATCGTTAGTTTTTTTGAGCTTGCATCATCAACTTCATCGCATCTCGGTTCTAATATGCAAAAAATAGTCTGCTAAATCGAGACTTTTTGCCAAACATTTCAGTAGTATTTTCACTTAAAAACAAAATTCTCGAGCTGTCCTTCTTCCGGAGAAATACATGAAATTAATACCAGTTATAGACTATGATTTGCGTTTAAATTGTACGCAATCAATTTTTACTTACATTCAATACTTATTTTTTTCAAGATACGTTAATCGGAATCGGTCACCAAGTACGTGGTTGCTTAAATCCTCTTCTTTCCATTGTTCATTGCAAATTCGATCAAAACCCGGCACAAAACTCAGATTCATTTTGGCTAAGTGATTGATGTAAAAAATGGGGAAATGGAGGAAGGAAAATGGTGTAGGTGTCATTATGTTACATAATGGTTCCGACTTTATTCGGACATCCAAAAAAGTTTCAATTTTTGAAAAAATTGTCTAGTGAAATGTAAAATATAAGTCGTATCATAAAAGAATCCCAACGTCTTTCTAATTGTACTGGTGCAACGTTTTTTGACTAAGAAATGTACCGTTTCAAAAAATTATAAATTTTCCACTGGGATCAAGCGTTTGCGAAAATTTGAAATTTCACAAGTACGGGAAATTATGTTTCACCAAATGACTTTCCAAAATATTCTACAAAATGAATAGATTCCAATGTAAGAAAGTATTTTTTCTCAAATTCTTTGGGGGTGCTGATAAAAAAGTTTTAATGATGTGGGGAACGGGTAATTTGGAAACGATTCTTTTGGAACAGAAAAAGTTTACCCCAAATGAAGCCAGTAGTTTAGGAAATGAATTTTGCTTACTTTCTTTTAAGTCAAAATCGGATGGAGAACAAGTACCGTTCAGCTTAATGTTAAATAACTTTACCAGATATAATTTTTGGATACCACAAAATTGTCAAAATAAAGTTGGAACCTCTGTGTAAATGGTGTTGGCGGACAAGAGTTGTTACGTTAAGAAGTCCTGAGCAAATGTATAATGAATAAACAAATATGTTAGGAAAACGATCTGCACCAAAATGCAGAAGGCATATTTTATTGTAACAGTTGCTCTTCATAAAGTAATAATACTTAATATTATGTTAAACTAGCGATCAAAATCTGCTAATGTATGTTCGCTTTTCATGCATATTATGATCGAAATAAATACTATGCCTAACCTATGCCCCAACAAACAATTATTTAATAAGGGGACTTGGCGTGCGCAGCAGTGCAATACATTACTGCAATTTTCGACGAACAGAGTCAAACTTTTTTGCATTCCTCAAACTCCAACTCAAAGAAGCAATGCACGTAAGAGCACAAGCCGGAATAAGTTGCACCTTTTACTTTTTCTTGACTGAGCGGAATCCGAACGAAAGTAAATTAGGTAACGCAGTACTTTAGTCTCCTATCACATCATCAACGCAAGCAAATCATAATTCAGATTAACATCAGTTGTCATGGTGTTCCTTTTTTGCTAAGTTTGCACTTACTCTTTCACTTGATTTGCTCTGTAATATCACTCCCGGAGTAAGTAAAGCTTTTACTTGCAAGTAGATTTTTTACCTGCAAATACATTACTTCATTACGAACCGGCAAGTAAAGAGGTAAAACTGCTTTGCGCCCCTACGTGCTTCTGGAGAATCCCCCTCACGTTTAGAGTTTGAGTATGAGGATTGTTAATTTCCTGTGGCTGATAATACGCAGTAACAACATTTGATGGCTGTGTATCCCTGTTAATTCGACAAGCTAACACATTGTAAGTCGTATTACGATGTTTGCTAATTATAACAAAATAACAAAAACAATGTGGTCATGCAGATAGAGCTACGAATTTTTTAGCATGACGGCCAGATGTTTGCTTTCTCTTACCCATACCCATTTTAAATTAAAGTCATAAACTATAGCGGAATATCAGTCTGGGAAAGTGAATTAATACTCAAATCTGGAGGGTCGGGCAAGTACTTGTATTTCCTATGAACTCAGTAGCATAGTGAAAATTGTTTTAACTGTCGATAGCCTTTGACAGTTCAAATATTGTATTAAACTTATAGTAATTGACAAAATTTAGTGCAAAGCACTAAAACGCAAAACAATTTTAATAAATAAAACAAGACCATGAATATATTTTGCTAATGAAAAGCACCAGTGCCGATGTGATTTTGCCCGAACGTAAACTTCAAGAAAGGTGAAAATTCAGATACAAATAACTTATGTAATAATTTGGATTTAAGAATTTTGTATTTGTAAGTAAATCTTGACAAAACCAAAATTATTGAAATTTCCAGTTCGTGTAAACCATTTGTTCGCAGAAACTTGAGCCAGTGCCTGTTTTTTGGCTGACAACAGCGCACAAACTCGAGAAACACTGATGCAGAAATAAGAAGCAAGGCATCAGAGTAATCTCATTTTTACGTCAACATTTTATTAAGTGAATGATGAATGCCAGTAAGGGTGGANACAATTTTAATAAATAAAACAAGACCATGAATATATTTTGCTAATGAAAAGCCCCAGTGCCGATGTGATTTTGCCCGAACGTAAACTTCAAGAAAGGTGAAAATTCAGATACAAATAACTTATGTAATAATTTGGATTTAAGAATTTTGTATTTGTAAGTAAATCTTGACAAAACCAAAATTATTGAAATTTCCAGTTCGTGTAAACCATTTGTTCGCAGAAACTTGAGCCAGTGCCTGTTTTTTGGCTGACAACAGCGCACAAACTCGAGAAACACTGATGCAGAAATAAGAAGCAAGGCATCAGAGTAATCTCATTTTTACGTCAACATTTTATTAAGTGAATGATGAATGCCAGTAAGGGTGGATCAAAGTCCAGTCAATGTAGAAAGTTCAAATTCATTTCAAATATAGACTAGTTGTCATCACATATAGGCTTTAAAATAGATGCATTTTAAACATCCGACCATTGCTGAAACTTAGGATTAAGTATACATACCTTTTAGGTTCCTATCTGCTGATTCTAGCAGTTTTATGTAGTGAAGGCCAAAAATATGTCCAAGCCAGAGCCTTCAGCAACATTTTTGTAACTATTAACCGTGATCAGTACGAGTCAAAGAAGCAGAAGCTAATGAAAGCAGAAGTTGCTTGATGGAAAGTTCTATCTTTTCATACATGCCATAATTATAACGAAGGAGCTTTCACATATTTTTGCACAGTGGACAGAATACGGGCAAGGCAGCATCAGTCTCTCCTGTGAAGAAGACTGTTCAACATTATACTACACTTTCTTATTTTCTGATTCCCCATTATTCTAGGGGCGAAATGCAAATCATGGTTGAGAGTTTCGCATTTAATTACAATATGTTTTTCCAAAGGATAACAAGAAAACCTAAAAATTGACTCTCTTTCTCATAACACAGTTCGGAAGATTAAGAATATTTAGTTCAAATTGTTTACACTGTTTCAAAGCACTCGCGCTCGTAAATGTGTGGTGTTAAGCAAGTTCCTAGCTTCTTCTTTGTTAAGGCTTCACAGAAGCCTTAACAAAGAANCATGCCATAATTATAACGAAGGAGCTTTCACATATTTTTGCACAGTGGACAGAATACGGGCAAGGCAGCATCAGTCTCTCCTGTGAAGAAGACTGTTCAACATTATACTACACTTTCTTATTTTCTGATTCCCCATTATTCTAGGGGCGAAATGCAAATCATGGTTGAGAGTTTCGCATTTAATTACAATATGTTTTTCCAAAGGATAACAAGAAAACCTAAAAATTGACTCTCTTTCTCATAACACAGTTCGGAAGATTAAGAATATTTAGTTCAAATTGTTTACACTGTTTCAAAGCACTCGCGCTCGTAAATGTGTGGTGTTAAGCAAGTTCCTAGCTTCTTCTTTGTTAAGGCTTCTGTGAAGCCTTCCTTTTTTTATATTTTACATAATGTCATAAACTATTATTGTTTTCCCTTCATGAGAGAATATTCAGATGTATGGATTTATGTGTAAGGAAAGAGTGCTGCAATGCTCTTTTCCTTCGATTCATGTACAGAAATACCTTTGACTTGCAGTTTAGAAACCTACAAGGCAACATCGACTTGCTTTTCAGAAGCCGACACGGCAGCAACTATTCTAGTTCAGTAGCCACACAGGCAAGTTCATTCACACAGACAAAGACAAGCTACATTTACTGTATTTTATTTACGAGAATAATATTGACGCGAGTTAAGTTATTTTAATATTAATCACAACGCCAGTTTTATAACCGTCAATTCATTACGNATATTTTACATAATGTCATAAACTATTATTGTTTTACCTTCATGAGAGAATATTCAGATGTATGGATTTATGTGTAAGGAAAGTGAGTGCTGCAATGCTCTTTTCCTTCGATTCATGTACAGAAATACCTTTGACTTGCAGTTTAGAAACCTACAAGGCAACATCGACTTGCTTTTCAGAAGCCGACACGGCAGCAACTATTCTAGTTCAGTAGCCACACAGGCAAGTTCATTCACACAGACAAAGACAAGCTACATTTACTGTATTTTATTTACGAGAATAATATTGACGCGAGTTAAGTTATTTTAATATTAATCACAACGCCAGTTTTATAACCGTCAATTCATTACGGCTGCATTATTTGTGTTCACCTCTCACTCACTCCATCCATTCTCAGTTTCACAAGATACCATCATCCACAGCACAAGTCCACCTCCTCAACCTCATTCAGCTCCAGAGACAATTCATCCATACACATTCCACCACCAAAAGTTCACATTACCTCAACGCCACTCATCAAAGCAACATTCATATTTAACAGCGGTCATTCTCACCGTTACATAATAAACATTCTTATTCTTAGAGAGATAGACACATTTGCGTTTTTCTGGCGACCATAAAAATATCGTTTAATATACTATGCCTCACGTGGTCAGCACAATCAGAGTCAGTTACTTAAATTGGTAAATTACCCCAAATAAATGTATAGAACGAACGAATCATTAACAACGAAGAAAATTTTCTGGCACCTCATAATTAAAAACACAATATTTTTGTATGCGTGTATTTAAAAATAGAAGTAGGAAGGAATGTAAAAATATAAATTAATTTTTTAAGTAAAAAGACCTGATCATTATCATGACCCATTTCTCAATATGCGGTTCAATTTTTTTTCAAATTTTAACAAATAACTTGGCACACAAAATCATGTTTATGGAAATTCATAAAAAATTGCAATTTTAATCAAGAGTCAGGATAAAACCATTTAATTACTGCAACGAACCGATGTATGATACACGAAGACAAGCACATTCGAATTCAACCTAATAAACGAAAATGTACCTCAATTTGAGTTTTAACCTTCGAAACTATGAGGAATATCCAACCATTAAAACTATTTAGGTACCTATGTTAGTACACATTAGTCCATTCAACAACAATTATTTAGGAGTAATGTATTCAATCATAATTTTTTTGTCTTTTTTCCATGCAAGTATTTAATATAAAGTTAAACGCTTACGTACTATACGCGAATGCGTATACAAATAGGTACAATTGATTGAATTACATGTGCATCTAGGTATTTCTTTCTAAGCCCATTTCGAATAACACTGCAACAGTTTTAACAGATAAACTTCCTTTCAAGTTCGACAATACATAAATATTATCAAATCCTACTTATTGAATTATTGCACATGTTACGTAATGAGCATAAATCACAAAGTTGCATATTTATTGCAGCCACAGTCAAAATGAAATTGACATGACAACGAGAAAAAAATTTCTTTCATGCTTTGATGTTCTTCGAAATAGCAAAATGTGCTTTTTGCCTGTGGCTCTTTCGTTTGGATTATTATTTAGAGGAGGAAGTGCAAGAGAAGTACGGTTGTGTTGATTACATATATATACACTCTTAAAATAGATATAATTAGAAAGGTGTAGGTGGATCTAATGTTTTTTTTCGTGCTACGTATTCATAAACAACAACAGAGAATGAATTTCAGTTTTTGCGAGATATACATAAACGGAAAACTTGAAGGCTTGGCCAATTACATATAGGTAGAATTGAGAGAGTCCAATTAGTATTCAGCAATTATAATTGTAACAAATTCTCCATAATGACGTACCATATTTCTAAGAGAAAATGGGGCCAAATTGTAGTCAAGTAGCACATTATATGAACATCCATGTATGAAAAAATAACATGTAATACATGCGAAAGTTTGCAATAAAAAGGAATAATAATAATAATAATAATAATAATAATAATTGCGTAGTTGTAATTGCGTCAAAACACGCTATGCGGAGTTTTTCATCATATTAAATATGTAACGTATTTGAGTACATGCGCTTATTACGCATTAATGGTTACAGCTGTATTTTATTGCTTTTCCACACATTGTCAACCCTTTTTTTAAGCAATTTCCGTTACATGCAACTTTTTCCCATTTATATTCCACGTATTTAAACTTCAGCAATACCCTTCCCGAATTTAGCATCAACACTATAAGGTTTGCCAAGGAGAGCAAGTAGAGCATTCCGGTAATCGCCACTGGTACCCAATTGGATTTGATGATATACCGTCTTGTGGTAGATCTTGAGGTACTCGTTTTTGATAGACCCAAGGTCAATTTCACTCCGAGTCACGATTATTCTAATTACAGTGTGGTCATCAAATCTCAAGCGGCCCATTGCTGACTCCAGTTTCTCAGCGTAGTACTGACTCCGGTTTATGGCGCATTGGACTGTAAAGAAAATGCGAAGGTTTTAGAATATTTTGGTAATATCATAAACCTGCAAATATCACGCGGCTTAAAACTGCTTAAAAGAGTGATTTAATTTGTGTTACCGATGGTTAACAAGGCCATTTTTAAGTCACCACTGAACTCTGTATTTATAGCTTCCTCCATGCTTTGTCCTGATAAATTCCTGTACTCATCAAAAATGAGACGTAGCTGAGGATAAGGCTCGTGCGTCAGGAGTCGCATAAAAATTTTCGTCTCTGTACTCCAAAAATTTCTCTCTGTAGTTACAAAAAAAGAAATGGTCATGGGGAAATGCATTTGGTAAATTTTGTCACATGACACAGCACGTAATTTAAATTGATGAGGGCCTATTAAAGGGACCTGCGCAGCATCTATAAATATTTCACATGGTCATGAGAAGAGCAAGGATGAATTTCATACCTGCATTGTATATATTTTCAGCACGTTTCCTCGCTTTGTCAGGATCACATTCTTGTCGTTCATTGCGAATTCCCTGAAAAAAGAAAAGAATGCGAACACTGATTTTTTTCTTAATTGAAATCATTCCGAGAAAGAAGTTGTAATTATGCTAGCACTGCTACTGTAGCATAGAACATTTTCATCATTGGATTAATAGATATCATTGCCATCCCAACCACTGGACATTAACAAAAACTTACGCTTATGAGCATTCCAATGAGCTCTTTGTACTCCGCAGAAACTTTCCGCTCACTTTCAAGTTCTTCTTCAATTGTTTTCCCAAACTGACTCTTAAACGCTGCTGCTATCAACTGAACATTTTCATTTGAGCGTGTACAAAGCACCTGTTTCAAAAATATAAAGCTGTTACAAACTGTGTAGTTACGTAGCTTCGAGCTGAACTTGATGTAGTAATTATATAGAACTGGTGAAAGCGCGGCATATAATTAGCTTCCATGGGAGTCTAAGCATTCGTGATTTTATAGATGATAGTTCTTTGCTAATATGCGGTTCCTGACGCGTAAAGACTACGTTATTGTAGTGAGATTAAGGCCACCTTTCGGGTGATGTACAAAAACTACATATTTCATTTTAATAAAGCCTTCAACTAAAGCACATTTATATCAATCATTGATTGTTTTATTGTTGTGGACAAACAAATGACATTCCTACAGCCGTAATTACCACGTGCAAGCTATTACTTCACACGGCACCAGCTTTTTAAAGGTTTACGGAAAAAAGTTTTTGCTTCACCTCAGTCAAGAGATCCTCATCCGTACCCAGTCCAGCCATTGCGTTTTTTACTTCTTTTGCGAGGTATTCAAAAGTGGGCTTCAGCATTACTCGGATCACTTTCGAAAATTTTCCACTGTAAATCGACTTGACTTCTTGGTAAAGATCCT